>JACEFZ010011508.1:452500-465000 GCA_014155875.1 Cepaea nemoralis
AATTAACTAATATGAGATCAACCACAGAGTAAAAAGGTGTATCTGCCTGTCCAACCCCTGGGGCTAGAATACACGGGAGTGCCAGAGACACCTCGGGTGTGGTTCACTCTCACTACCCAAGGTGAACTCGTTACACATACATACAAGGGGCTTCTCATAAGTCCATGAAGGAGCAATGGCACTTATTCCTTCTCAATGGAGCCACCATCTGAATTTATACATTTCTGCCATCTCTGCGTGACCTTGAAAAGACCTTCAGAATAAAACACCCTATTTTTCGAACTAAACCAGTTATCACAAACCAGTATGAGATCTTCGTCACTGTCAAAACGATTTCCTTTCAGCTGTTTTTTTTTTTTTTAAGATTTGGGAAAAGATATAAAGTCTGATGGAGCCAAATCTGGAGATTATGGTGGGTGTGGAAAAATTTCAATATTCACATCGTTGGCAGTTTGCAGCACAAGCCGTGCTTTATGGGAGGGCGCGTTGTCTTGAAGCAAAGGCAGAATTTGTGTACGCGCTATCTTTCGTTTTCTGGTCACAGCCTTTCTTAGTTTGATCAGGAGATCTGTATAGTACTGCCCATTACCCTGTTGCCATGAAGCATGTAATCTTTCAGTATGACACATTTGACGTCCCAAAAAACAGTCATCACTTTTTTTGCAGATTTTTGTGCTCTTGGCTTGACATGTGTTGGCGAGCCCAGGGTTCTCCACTGCATGCTGACAGTTTTGGATTCTGGGTCATAATGGTGAATCCAGTCTCATCTACCGTCACCACGGTCGTCAATGTGTTTTTCGAACAGCCACATGTTGAGAAACTGGCCACAGCAATCAGCCCGTGCTTGTTTCTGTTCACGTGTCAGCAGGCACGGACCCAGCGGGCACACACTTTTCTCATGTTCAGCCTGTTGTGTAAAATTCTAAAATCTGTACTCTTACTCATTTTTGCTGTAGCCCGATACCTCTGCAATTTCCGTTGTCCTTTCCTGGACTATGATTTTCTTAACTTTTAAAGCATTTGCATCATTGCACTCTGAGGATGGTCGTCCTGATCTTGACAGATCAGCAACATAGGAACGGCCACACTTACACTGCAAACACCAATTTTTTTTACAGAATATACGAAGGACAGACTTCATAAAACACTGGCTCCATCTCCCTGTGTATTTCAGTAGGTGTTTTACCATGTAACATCAATAATGTTATCACTGTCCTGACGTCTGATTTATCCATTGTTTTGACAGACCGTTGGATGTGCAGATCTGGTCAACAGGGTGTGTTGTGCCATACACCGTATCGGAAAAACCAGTGGAGGAGAGATATTCATAATTCATATGTCCATTAAATATTGAATGAGCTATACATGTGCCAAATTTCAATTTTTCTGCCTACTCCTTCATGGCCAGGCGTAAGACTTATGAGAATTCCCTTGACTATATATATATATATATATATATATATATATATATATATATATATATATATATATATATATATATATATATATATATATATATATATATATATATATATATATATATATATATGTGTGTGTGTGTGTGTGGGGGGGGGGCGTTCATTTACATCCGTTCGTGTCGCTGCCATGTAGCGTCGGAGGCAAGGGGCGATAATGTAGAATAAGATACGGAAATTGTGGCAAACAGAACAAGAAAGAGTTAACTAAAATGCGGTATAATACGCAAGTTGCTATGTGACGTCACGATGTACTACTTCACTAAACTCAGTTAGGTTTTGGGATGAACATGGAGATGGGCTTCCAAAGTAACAACACTGAAATATCAACACCAATATCCAACTGAAGGACGTAATGGACATGCCATCAAACATTACAGGCAGATGAGGAATTAAGGGCACAGTCTGCATTCGGGAGAACGATCGGAAGATGAACGTTTAACGCAAAGAAAGTGAGGAAAGTGTACTGTATCAGAACGTGTCGATTGATTGTCAAACAGAGTTCATGGCGTCAGCTCGGCGTACGTAGTTTCTCGTCACTGATCAAAATAAAATTGATAGAATCGGACTCGACAGTCAACATTGAATATTTTCCAATAATTATTTATTCTATTTCACCGGCCCTCCCATTAACATGGGTACAGTGACATTGTGAGACTGTTCGGACGACTGTCACCAAATAAAGTTATATATTCGACGTGGAACGCCAGCTTTGCTGAACTCATTTTTGTTACTATTGATTTTGGCTTCTGTTGATCTGCGATGGTGTTGGACTGGACGGCGAGCGTAATAATAATAATATAAGAGAGAAACTTCAAAGCAGACATGAGTTGGATCGAGGACGGGAGCCCTAACTACTAAAGGACGTGCCAGACTCCATTTGTCATATTATTGATGTCAACATGGAAACGCCACCGACTCCAAGATAGTACGACACATCCTATCCCAAAACGGTGACGACGTTTTGTTCGTCTTTCTCGGTCCATTATGTTTGCGTCAGTATTTCTACAGTATGGAAATTATTCAGTCGTCATTAATTTGGACAATGTTATTCGATTAGTACCAGTGAAAGACAGTGTATTTTACAAAATCAACGGACGGACCATAGTAGCGGATACGGACAGTTAGTCAGCAGAATATACATTGTTCAACAATATTTGGATCCTAGTAACTCTTTTATGGACATTTACTATCAAGTCTATGACGAGGATTTACATTTTCTGCACTATCAAAATTTCTTCACAAAATAGTAGGATGTATGGGACAATCAGTCATGATTAACGGATACCATCTTGTTTTTGGACATAAATTTCAAATTTTATTGGGAACTGGATATTCAACACCAAGATCGCCTGCAGCCAAGTGAGAGCGCCAATCTTCAGTCGACACCGGATCGGAAGAACAGGCCAGTCAAATTGTCTGTTGTTGTTTATTTGCGTTCTATCCGGTTGTTTAGAAATTATTTTTTTTCGGAATCGCTCTCCATGGCTTGTTTGTCGACGTCGTAAGTGTGCAGGCGGTTGGTAGGGCTACCTTTATACCTGATAATTTTTTTTGTCAGTACAAATGTACGTTCGGTGCTGGCAGCGGCCAGATCGTTACGAATATTTTATTGTAGCGACTTCACGGTTGTTTAGGACCTGTATTGTTTCGTAATAGTCTACATCTCTAGTTTCTATGCGCCATCTGTGTTTTTTTGTACATAACTATGTTTGTTTACGTGAACATTAGTTTATGTCTCTGGTAGTAGTTTTCGTGTGTCCTGTAGTGTGATTTTCTTATATATATATATATATATATATATATATATATATATATATATATATATATATATATATATATATATATATATATATATATATATATATAGTACCAGCACTTAGTGTGGAATATAACAAGGTCATCGTGGTAAGGCAATATTTATTTCCTCGTCGGACCTACCACATCGTTGGTCTCGAATACCGTCTTATAGCTTTGTTAATTATATTGGCATTCTATTCAGTCTGTTACTCTCCTTTTACGCGTTTACTTTCAACCTTCCACACGATCTAGCATTACACACATAAATATTTTGTTTCAGCTGTTAAGTTTACATAATATTATTGCACCATGTCGTGATTACAAGAGTTTATGGATATGGGCGAGAAGCCCGGATTGTCCGGTCATGAAATTAGAGCATGGGCTAAACATGAATTAAAAGAATTCCACGCACAGCAACGAGAAGCGAGAGCAGCGGCCAAAGAAGCTAAGGAATTACAAGCAGCTCTTTACAGAGATTCTAGAGAATTACAAGCAGCTCGTGAAAAAGAGGCTAGAGAACTACATGCAGATTTAGAAAGGGAAAACCTGACAACAGAAAGGGAGAGGCTTGCATTTGAATAGAATAAACTAGTAGCCGAGTTGGTAATGAAGGACAAAGAGATAGAAGGGAACTTAAAGGTCAAGACTCTTGAGAAAGACAAGGAAGACGAATTAGCTCAAGCAAAATTACAAGCGAAATCAGTAGACCCCATTAAACTGTACCAGGGTATGATCAGGTACTTTTACACAAGGTGATTCCATTTCAGCATGGATAGCTAATTTTGAGGTGCCAATGAAATAGTACAAAGTACCTACTGAAGAGTTTCCCATACTATTTCACTGTCATTTGGCTTTGGAACCTTTGAAGGTCGTGGAGATAATCCCCGAGAGAAAGAATCTTGAATATTTCTTTGGATCAAGCTGGTTTAGGAACAAAATTTATAAACCTGGTACCAAAGGCAAATAAGACGTTCCTAGACTACGTCTCAGAACCAACTTCACTTTTTGACAAGTGGCTTCAATAACCTGATGTGGGTTCGGATTTTGAGAAACTCTGTGATCTCATGCTGAGAGACAAATTGATTTCTTCAGTACCAGAAACGATGTCTACATTTTTTTGTGGAGAGCAAGTGTACATCAGTCCCAGAGAAGGAATCCAAATGTGAGGCATATTATAACGCCCATAGGGATGTGTTTGCTGAAGGAGCCCAACCGGAGTTAGTTATAGGAGCAAGTGCGAGAATACCCAATCAAAGATACCACAGTAGACCAAACATATTCTCACAATATGGTCAGCAGTACAGAGGTAGACGGCCATACCACATGAGAAGTAACGCACACAGAGAACCAGACAGACCTAGAAAGGGTTACTTCATGCAATGTCCACATTGTAGATTGCAACATGGTTCACTTGATATGTGCGATAAGAACACAAATTATGACTCTTACCTCAAGAACTCAACATCTAAGAAGGTAAGTAAGTATGCTTCTTACAAAAATAGTGTTAAATGTTTTATCTTTTGCATCCATTATAGGGGTAGACCAGAAGCTTGTAAAGACCAAACACTACACAGACATGAGTTTTGCGTGTAGAACTTTTGACGGTACTCTAGAGAGTTACAAGATTGCATGGGTCACAATAAAATCCCCATACTGTGAAGGTAGAGTGCAAGCAGCAGTTTTACCTAACCCATGTGCTGGTCTGATGATTGGGAACATTCCGAATGTAAGAGATTGTACTCATGAAGAAGTGATCGACTGGGAGATCAAATACATACCAACTAATGCACTCATGAGAGCCCAGGTTCAAATGCAAAAAGAAGAAGAAAATAGGCACACGACATCACAACATACTTTAAAGGGCAACACTCAGAACCCTTTGTTACTGACGAAAGACTTAGCCACAGAACAAAAACAAGACTCCACATTACAAGCATGTTTCAAGAACATAAACGAACCAGCCAAACAATCGGAACATGGTAAATGGGAGTTTACATTAGATAACAACATACTTACCAGACAATACAGGAAGGGAGCAACACTACGCTTCCAAACAGTGCTGTCTTGTCAATATTGCAGAGAGGCATTGAAACTTGCACATAACTCCCCATTTCCAGGTCACATGGGGATAGTCAGAACTACACAAAGAATTTTGGCACAATTCTACTGGCCTGGCTATTCGAAGGATATTGGTAGACATGTCCGATCATGCGAGCTATGCCAAAGGACTACACCAAAAGGTAAACATCCTAAGGCACCAGTTCAACAAACTGATCTGGCATCTCGACCGTTCCAGAAAATAGCGGTCGACATCGTGGGACCACTTAACATGACATCAGATCGAGGCAATCGATTTATACTAACAATGATATATCTTTGCACCAGATCGGAAGATGAAAGATTAACGAAGAGAAAGTGAGGAAAGTTACTGTAACAGAACTTGTCGATTGATTGTCAAACAGAGGTAATGGCATCAGCACACACCTAGCTCAGGCGTAAGTAGTTTCTCGTCATTGATCAAAATAAAAAGGATGGAATCGAACTCGACAGTCAAGATTGAATATTTTCCAATAATTATTTATTCTATTTCACAGGCCCTCCCATTAACATCGGAACGGTGACATTGTGAGAATGTTCGGACGACTGCCACCAAATAAAGTTATATATTCGACGTGGAACGCCAGCTTTGCTGAACTCATTTTTGTTACTATTCATTTTGGCTTCTGTTGATCTGCGATGGTGGTTGACTGGACGGCGAGCGCAATAATAATAATATAAGAGAGAAACATCATAGCAGCCGCACCGCGCGTACTTGGTGTTGAACATGATTGAGACGCTGGAACCTCTTGTCCCCGGGTAGATTGGGCCTGGTAGATATTACTGTGGCCAATCTAGGAGATGTTTGAAACAAGGTGATGCACTATCGCCGCTACTCTTCAATCTGGCTCTAGAGAAAGTTGTAAGGAAGGTAAAGGAGGAATGTGATATTGGAGAAACATCGAAGCTGTTTGGTTGTGCAGATGATATAGATATTATAGGGGAAAATGAACAAAAGACATTGGAAATATTGACTCACTTAAAGGGAAAAGCTCAACAGATGGGGCTGGTTATCAACCAAGATAAGACAGAATATATGGTAATTTCAAGAGAAGGAATGGTTAAAAACTCTGGCCACATACCAATAGATAATATGACCATTACAAGAACGGAAACCTACAAATACCTGGGTACAATTTTCAACTGCTCCAATATCATAAGATATACTATGCAGTACAACATCTACTAAAATCAAATGCACTATCTCGTAACACCAAATAACAATATACAAAACACTGATCAGACCAGTTGTGCTGTATGGCTCTGAAACCTGGAGTACAACGAACGGAGCCGAAGCCTTGTTATAAATCTTTGAGGACAAAGTTTTAAGACGCATCTTTGTACCCATTAGGGGATACACAAAGTGGAGAGTGGAAAAGAAGAAGTAGCAAAGACATTTATGATCTGTTTAAGTCCCAGCTAATCACTTGTATCATGAAGGCTAATGGATTACAATGGCTGGGGCAAATAGAAAGCATGGAGTCCAATAGGGAAACAAAACCCGCTTACACTCAGGAAATAAATGACCGTAGACCGCGAGGTAGACCAAGAAGACTGTGGAGAGTTAATATATATACAGACCTACAGGCACTTGGAATCAACGACTAGCAAGAGAAGGTCAACCAGAGAGACGAATGAAGAAGGATTGTATCCGAAGCAATGAACCTCAATGGCTCGAAACGATGAATAAAAGAAGAAGAAGAAGAAGAAGAAGAAGAAGAAGAAGAAGAAGAAGAAGAAGAAGAAGAAGAAGAAGAAGAAGAAGAAGAAGAAGAAGAAGAAGAAGAAGAAGAAGAAGAAGAAGAAGAAGAAGAAGAAGAAGAAGAAGAAGAAGGAAGAAGAGGAAGTAGTAGAAGAAGAAGAAGAAGAAGAAGAAGAAGAAGAAGAAGAAGAAGAAGAAGAAGAAGAAGAAGAAGAAGAAGAAGAAGAAGAAGAAGAAGAAGAATCTAGGAGATGGAAAACTCCGATTATACACCCCCAGATTAATGTGGACCGACGTGCCGAGGACTGAATTGCTACGGGTGAGCTGGTCGTGAACGTGGAACGTCTGGTATGCGGGCGGGCGGCCACAGGCGTATGGACTTCTGAGGTACATCCCCTGCCCCTTCCCTAGTAAGCAGACAATGCTAGGGTGTCTGGTTATTTCCTGCAATATCCAAGTTTTGCTTATGGATTTAATTAAACACGGGAGTCGTCGTCGGAGCTACGGAGCACGTGCTCTGGGCTTGTCACATCTTTCAGAGGCTAGCGAAGAGAGAGTGAGGAGGAGAAGGCGCAGAAATTGTGTGAGAAGAAGGCATAGAAATTGAAGGGCAGGCACCAGGAGAACAATACGAAAAGTGGAGAGACTAGGTTTCAACCATGTAAGAGTGGGATAGTGAAACTGTCGTAGTGCCAGGCAGAGAGGTCCTGTATTGGAGAGGCTAATATATTATTTTGATGTCCTCATGCTCCAGGAGTTAAATACAGACTAATACCATTGCCCTGGGTACGCCAGTTATATAAACCCCACTAGACAGAAGAGACATGGGCAAGGTCTGCTGTTGAAGAAAGGAGTGAAGCATGTGGTACTTGACTTGAGCAGTGGAATCACAGTGCAGGAGAGGTCCAGGGTATACAAATGGAGATTGATGGCTTAAGTTGGAACATCATAAATGTATATGCCACAGTGGACTGTTTTGTCAGAAAGGAACAATGGGACTGGCTTAAAGAATTGGAGGAATTACCACGTTATATGCAACTCATATGTGGAGACTTCAATAAGAGGAACAGATATTGGGACAGTAGTGAAGAAAACCGACAGGGAATTGCCCTTGCGGATGCCATGGTGGACTCCGATATAGTCTGCATAAATGATGGTAGGCCGACTAGAATGGCGATAGGGCCTGGCGATGCAGATACTGCTATTGACTTGGCACTTGTCTCCCAGTCATCAGTCCTTGATGTAAAGTGGACTGTTTTGAATGGCCATGGGCGTGATCACGTGTCGTGCTCAGTCCTGATCTCTAAATCCAGGAAGGTTAAGGCTGGGAGAGCGCGCAAGACCTTCCGGTATGAGTGGACCGACAGCCTTCTTGGACGCCTCAGACAGGGGGCATGCAACATGACTATTAAAACTCCTTTTTTTGCATCCCCCATTGTGGACCCCAGAAGTAGACAATGCTTGGAAAGCAAAGAGAGCTGCAGTGAAGCAGCTAAGGAAAGTGCGACAGACACCCCGAAGCTCACGACAGGAAGTGGACACAGCGAAAAATGTCAAGAAAGACAAGGTGGAGGCATTCAATCGCTGTGCTGCAGAGGCCAAGAACGTAAAATGGGAATGTTTTATGAAGGAGATTGGAAGTGATAAAACACTGCGAAAATTCTGGAAAATGCACAGACACATGCAAAGAAAAGATCGGCATATGACATTGAGATCAATTTATAGAGAGGATGGTGTGCGCGTGACAACAGACAAAGAGAAAGGGGAGGCGTTTCTCCAGAGATTTTTAGAGCAGACCAATCATAATGATGCGGATTCCAGGGATGCAGTTAGAGAGGAGTTATCTGGCACCATGGAGAATATGCATTATGAAGACATCCTACGGGTTGAGAATGTTAAACATGTTTTGAAAAAGGCAAAAGACACGACACCAGGGCCCGATAGTGTTAGGTATGGCACATGAAGGTTTTGAGCGATGTAGACCTAAAGAAGATGACCGACTGCTTTAACCACAGCATCAGTACCGCAGGATTGGGTACACAGCTATCTCATCCATCTCCCTAAACCATTCAAGGATCATTCAAAGCTTAGCGGCTTTAGGATCATCACCCTTCAAAATACATTTGGGAAGGTTTTAGAGAAGATAGTCGCTGTCAAGCTGCAAGAATTTTTGGAAAGGGGAAAGCTTCTTCCAAGAGGCCTGGGGAGCTACAGGCCAGGAAAAGATACCTGGTCAAATGCAGCCACTTTTACCTTTGACGTTTATGAGGGGTTCCAGGGTAGACAGGAAATGATGGCGGCAGCGCTTGATCTCGAGGATGCGTACAATAGAGCTCGCTATGATATTTTGTTGACCACACTGATAGAGAAGGTCGTCAATCTCTGTTTGGTGAACTGGATAGCAGCCGTCCTGCATTCTCGTCGGGTTGCTCTCCGTCTGGGTGCATGGACCTCGGAGTCACATATTTTAACCCCGGGACTGCTACAGGGATCTGCAATCTCACCTGTGCTCTTTAACGTGTATACGAGCAGGATTGCAAACCTAGAAGCACCAGGGTTGTCAAATCTCACACAAAGAGTACTAACATTTGCAGATGACATTCTTGAATATAATCAGGGGAGAGATAGGGAGCAAACAGCCCAGCAGCTACAGGCGACATTAGATAAAGTGACTGATTGGTGCACTGAAATTAGTGCTGTCATCCACCCGGAAAAGGTGGCTGTTTTGTGGTGCTCTCTGGACAAGAGTATTGTGAGAGATGATGCCCCAAGTCTCACGATAGATGGCAGTAACGTCAACAGAGAGAACAAACTGAAGTATCTGGGAATCACATTTGACAGGAGCCTGCCCTTCAAGGACCATGTGGAGACGGTTCTGACAAGATCTCAAAAGGGTCTCAATGAACTTAAAACTATGGCTGCAATGGACACATAGCAGATAATGCTCTTCACACTATACTAGCACTTGATCCTCTCAGTGATGTTTATGGACTAGGACTGCTCACTATCTCAAAGAGTCAGTTGGTGAAATTAGATCGCATACAGAACGAAGCTTTGCTGGTCTTTCTGGGATGCACCAGAGACACCCCAGTAGTGTGTATGCGTTACATCCTTGGTCTGCCGACTGTTGCTGGTAGGCTCAAGGTAGATGCAGGCGAAGGCATACCTCAGAGTAGCTGCAGACACAGACCACCCTGTGCATGAGGCGCTGGACGCAGTTAAGGGTCAGCGACTGATTAGAGGGAAATCATGGATGACTCAGGCGGAGGATGTGATCAGACAGGTGTGCATCTTGGAGAACATTCGGCAAGGAGAGGGGTGGGTCAGAGTGCAAGCGGAGCAGTCAGACCTGTGCAGAGTTATAAACCTATTGAGCCAGGAGTGCAGGGAGTGGCCAGCAGAAGCCACAGAAGTGGAAATCCAGCAACTAATTCAAGATAATGCTCGCCCGGGTGATGTGGTTATCTTCACAGATGATTCGGTGTTGAGAGGTAGGAGAAGTTCCTGGGGATTCGTAGCAAAAGCTAATGGTCGACGTTTGGTGCAGAGAGCCTGGCATATGATACCACAACATTTAGCTTAACAAATGGAGGTGGACGCTGTTTCCGACCGTTGAGAAAGTGGCCGGGTTGATCCAAAATCCGTCCAAAGAAGCTCACAGAGCAGTGATTCAGTTTCTTTCATTTGAAGGATGTCGACCAGTGGACATTTATCAAAGAATGCTGGCAGCGTAGGTAACAAATATGTATCGAAGACAACAGTGACGGACTGGTCACGAATGTTTCGGAAAGGACGTCAGTTCGCAACAGATCTTCGACTGCCGGGTCAAGAGCATATTGTTGCAACAGAAAAAAACCATCGCCAAAATTGATGCAGCAGTACAGATGAAGCATTGTCGAAGCATACGTTCGCTAGCGAAAGAAATTGATGTGTCAATTTGGACAATTCAAAAGGTAGTTCGTAGGAAACTGCAATATCGGAAGGTGTGTCCCCAATGGGTACCACGAATGTTGACCGACCACCAAAATAAAGGAACGCATGGGATGGTGTTTGAACCACTTGCTGCGTTACAGATTGGAGGGTGGTGCATTTTTCTTCTGCATTGTGGCAGGCGATTAATCATGTTGTCACTACTTTCGGTGTTGAACAGCAAAAGAGAGAGCGTGCAAGGGAAGCATGCTTGATTACCAAAAGCCAATCAATTCAAGTTACAGGTTTTCGCTGGTAAGGTTATGCTGAGCGAATTTTGTGGCCATGAAGAGCTATTGTTAGCCAACTTTAAAGAACTTGATGTCAACATCAACTCTACCCATTACTTGCAAACACTAGGCTAGCTGCAAAAAGCCATCAAGAATAAAAGACTCGGTATGCTTTCTCGCGGTGTGATTTTGTTGCACGATAATGCTCGTCAGCATGTCGCCAAGATTGTGCTAAAACCGTTAGCAAGGAAGAATTTGGAAATTCTGCATTAACCAGCCTATATTCTTGATTTGTCACCATGTGATTTTCATTTGTTCGGACCTCTTAAAAAGCTCTCAAGGGGCAACGATTTCATACAGATGCAGACGTAATGAACGCGGTCAACACTTGGTTCAGTGAGCAAGCACAATCCTTTTTTTTGCGGATGGCATTCACTGCGTGCCTAAGCAATGGCATGCTTGCCTGAATGCCTATGGCGACTTCTTCTGACCAACCCATGGTGCACAAATCATTCAAAATGAATGCTTTGTTTAATTCTACCACACCTGATAATGTTTCTTTCATGCTTTTATAATAAAGCCATTGGAACGGGTTTCAAACGAACGTCCCTAATATATATATATATATATATATATATATATATATATATATATATATATATATATATACACAGAGAGAAAATAATGTGCCTCCAGCAAAGGAACACGGGCAAACTAAAATTGATTGAAAACAAGAGGAACATACATTTTGACCGCGCGCACCGCGCCATCATTTCTATAATTCTACATCTGAAGAAACATTCAGCTTACGAATGGAGGTGGAGGCAGTCACTGCGGCTCTCCGCTGGATGGAGAATACGACACACACACACACATCGTGATTGTAACTGACTCAGAAAGCATGATGACGAGGGTGAGGACGGGCAGGCTTCGTGCGGAGTGGCTTGCTTCGCTTCGGAAGTCACGGGTGACAAGCATCTCCTGGATCTTTTCTCCGGGCCATCCCGGTGTGCTGGGAAATGAACAGGCGGACAGGGCTGGCTCTGCAGAACTTGGTGGAATATTGATACATGACAAGGCAGACGTGGTTGCGGCCTTGTGGGAGCACGTGTACACCTCGGAGGAGCAAGACAGCGAGGAGTGACGAGGGGATCGGATCGACGCTCAACGCTCAGAGGAAAGTCGAGACGGACATATAATCAGATTGCTACTGATACTATTGGTGTT
>JACEFZ010011508.1:470000-745848 GCA_014155875.1 Cepaea nemoralis
TAAAGGCAATCAACAAATCACAAATAAATGAAGATTGTATTTTGTAGAATATGTGTAGAGGAGACACATGTTTCAAATTATCGAAGATTATATTGACTGGGATATATTTATATGAGACCAACTAATTACAAATGATTAAAGATTATATTGATTATAATATATGTAGAGGCAATCAACAAATCACAAATAATTGAAGATTATATTTTGTAGAATATGTGTAGAGGAGACCAACTAATTACAAATGATTGAAGATTGATTTGCACCAAGATAATAAACACAGAGACAAATAAAATGGATAAAATTGATAACCAGCAGAAATAGTTTTAGAAAGAAAAAGAAATGAATGTGAAAATATATTGAAGCGGGGTAGGGGTAACCCTATAACAGTACATGTAAGACGCCTCCTTTACTCCGTTAGTCTACGGGACACTCTTTAGCAAGGTGGAGTACCCGTTTAGTCGCCCCCCCCCACTCCACAGTCAGATTTACATGAAGCCATGTGAGCATGTGGTGGATTGAGTATGAGAGCAGCCGACATATTGTTGTTGGTTATGGTCTGCATTCTGCGGCGGTAGGCAGATGATCTCATCAGTAGAGACAATGGCCATGGCCACCGACAAGTACAGTCACTGCCCAGAAGGAAAGCAATGGCAAACTACCTTCTGCAAAACTTGCCAAGAAATCATAACAACCATGAATGAAAACATAATAAGAAAGAGATCTGGTGGTGAGTCCCCCAGGCCAGGTATATCAGATAACACTGGGGAAGAGTGTGACACAGGGGCCAGTACTAGTAAGTGTGATGACAGAGTTAACCCCGACGGTTTTACCAAGGAAATCTAATGTGTCAGACTAAGAAGGAGAGTGAGACTATGAACATGGAATGTGAGAAGTCTGTATGAGGGAAAGCTTAAGATAGTATGTGGCGAGATTGAGAGGTTAAATATTAAAATTTTAGGAATTAGTGGAGTGGCAGGGAACATTTTAGGAATCACTGGAGTGGCAGGAAACATTTTACAACTGAAAATAGATGTCTTATCATATACTCTGATAGAGATGTCGAGACCAGAGTGGGGTAGCATTTTGTTTAGATAGAACAACTACAAATGGTTTAATTAGATATAAACCGGATAGTGAAGGAATCGTAATTATCAGACGTAATGGCCATCCAAAAAACCACAACTCTCATACAGATATATGCACCTACTTCACCAGCAGAGGTGACGAAATTTAAGAATTTTACAGGACACACTACGTGTGTTTGGCCATAATGACATAACAATAATAATGTGATATATTAATGCTAAAGTGGGTACGGGAATAGCTGAACGTGAGAGACATGTTTTAGGAAAATTTGGATTGGGAAATAGAAATTATGCAGGTGATACATTAATTGAAGTTTGCAAAGAAAATAAGTTAACAATAGCCAACACACTTTTTAAACAACACCCACGAGGTCTCTTCACGTGGAAGTATCCGGACAGTACCACCAAAAACCAGATTTTTTTCCCCGCGTTTCCATCCTGTTTCGGGATATTGCGGTCAACATCAGCATCTTTCAGCTGTATGTTGATTCCAAGGCTAGATTACGCTCATCAGCACGCCAAGACTTCCTGAGCGACCGGCTCCATACTCTCATAAGTCACTGGCGCGACTCGAACCGCTTCCAATTCTCGTGCTCTCACGTCAACCACGAGAATATTCAGGGTTTACGGAGAAAGCTGCTAACCACTCTACACGGGAGACCGGCAAAAACCAGATATATTTTAATACAAAGAAGATGGAGATCAAGCATAACACCGGCAAAATCCCTACGAGTGCAGTCTGTGATACAGATCATCAGTTATTAAAAGCAGATGTGAAAGTAAAACTCAAAAAGCTTACCCGAGAACGAAGGCCACATCGTTTTTATCTTACAATAATACTAGATGCATACAACGTAGAAGAGAAGAATCGTTTTGGGGGTCTTGATGTCTATACAGGAGGAATTGATACCTGAAGAATCGGTAGTACAAGCTAGATATATTTTCATAGCTGCAGCCACAGATTTAATTCCGACCTTGAAAAGGCAACATAATGCACTGATTACTTAGGAATAATAAAATAACGAATGGAACTGAATCAGAAAAGAAGTGAAACCGATGACAGAAGGATGAAGTATAAATAATGAACTCAAGAAACACGAAAGAACATACGAAAGGACAAAAGCCAATGTATACACGATTGCAGTATCAGAATAAAGCTCTATTATAAGAATGGAAGAGATTGTGAATTATTCAAAAAAATTAAGTTATTGACAAGAAATGTTCAACCTCAATTAAATGCTATTTGTGATCTCATCTCATATCATCTCAACATGTTCCTCTTGTACCTTGCGGTGTCGAGGTAAAGTATAAACAGCGAGAGAGTGCCCGTTTATGGGCTTCGTGTATTGATATTCCTATGGACTCTGTTATTCCCTGCGTCCATCGATTACGTGGTCGGCCTCTTCCTTTGCTTCCCTCTGGTTTGTACATCATTTCTTGTTGTCTTATGTCATCTGTGTTAAGTTGGGAAATACTGTAACAGAATCTAGACATATTCTAGAAAGATGGCAGGAATACTGCAGTGGAATGAATGATATAAATGACTGTAAGGGTACGAATAAGATAATTGAACCAGTGACGACAGAGACGGAACCTGAACCCTCATTAGATAACATTGCATGGGCAATAAAGAAGTTGAAGAATGGCAAATCACAGAATGTGATGAGATACCAGCTGAACTAATTAAAGCGGAAGGAGAAGAAACATGCAAATCTATGTCGCTGTATATAAAAAATATGGACATATGGTATATGACCAAAAGATTGGAAGATAACAATCTTCATTCCAATAACAACAAAAAAAAGGAGAACCTGAAAGTATGCACTAACTATAGAACTGTTACCATGCTCAGTCATGCAAGTAAACTTCTACTAATAATCATAATAGGAAGACTTCGTAAGCAAATGGAAGAAGAGATCAACGTGGTTCGTGCTGGATTTAGACAAGGAAGGGAAACAAGAGATCACATAATCAACATGCGTTTAATAATAGAGAAGTGTGGAGAATTTGATGTAAACCTATTCTCATGTTTAGTGGATTATTCAAAGGCATTTGACTGTGTACAACATCATAAACTTTGGAAAATCATAAGGGAAATTGGCTTTCTATCACATGTAGTACAACTCATAAAAAGGCTCTATTTCGACCAACAAGCAGCGGTTAGAATAGACGGGGAGACATCAGACTCGTCTGACATCAAGCAAGGAGTCCGTCAGCTCTGTTTGCTGTCCCGCTATCTGTTTAACCTGTACACTGAGAATATAATGAGAAATGTCATAGATGATAGAAACACGGAGCAATATGATGCCCTAAATTTCGGTGGTCATGAAATGCCAGAGATTCGATATGCTGATAGTACAGTATTACTATCCATATCACAGAATGGTATAGAACAACTAATAAACTCAACCCAAAATAATAGCGCGAATCACAACTTATATTGTAACATAGCAAAAACAAAGATAATGTATACAGATGAAATTATTCTAGAGAAATATATACTAATGAGGAAACATTGGAGGTGATGGATAATTTCGAATATCTTGGGTCATTAATTACCAACACTGGTGACACAATGAAGGAAATTATATGACGAATATCAATTGCTCTTCAACAACAAAGACAACTGAATAAATTGTGTAGGTGGACAGATAGAACTACAAAAATAAGATTTTTAAGAGCATGCATATTTCCCATTGCAACATACGCCGGTGAGACCTGGACACTAACTAAACAAGCTGAACAGCGCATTACCTTTCAATATACATGTTATAGACGGGTTTTAAGAATATCTTGGATTTAAAATTTAAAAAAGAACAAATGCATCCATACGACAAGATCTGAATATTGAAGAAGGTTGGCTACTAAAGACGGTTTAAAAAAAGAAAAAGAAAATTGAAATATGTTGGTCACTTGAAACGTCATGAAAGTTTGGAGAGAACAATCATGGAGCGGTATATGCCTGAGAAGAGAGGAAGAGGAAGGCCACAGAGAAGCTGGATGCAGGATGTGGCAGATGATCTCCAGGTGGTTGTATCGGACGCGGGACATCTTGCTTAGGACCGATAACTTTTCCGGACGGTTGTTATTGGTGCGAGGTTCTGCAAGGAGCATTCTACCGAATGACTGAATGCATTGGAAATAATTTGAAGATGACAAGCGACTTTACACGTAATATTTGATGTACTCTTTTCTCTCTCTCTCTCTCTCTCTCTCTCTCTCTCTCTCTCTCTCTCTCTCTCTCTTTCTCTCTCTCTCTCTCTTTCTTTCTTTCTTTCTTTCCCCCTCTCTCTCTCTGTGTGCGCGTGTGTGTGTTTGTGTGTGTGTGTGTGTTCCTTTGACATTATACAGAGGTGGAATGAATACATAAGCATAGCCATGTGATGGTGAACGATCAAAATTCATAGAAGGAAATTACCTATTCGGTGCGTAAATTAGAAGGAATATGGTGACTAATGAATACATTCAGATCAATATTGACAAACATGAAATCACATGGAATAAATGAAATAGGAATCACATGATAGGTATTAAATGTAGAAAATTCAAAGCAGCAGCTGCTTTTTCATGAAATGAAGAGTACGTTAAGCCATAAGTCCCTATGATTGAATGTCAGAAAGAGATTACAGGAATGGTATATAGAACCTGTTCTGTTGATTGGCAGGCAATCATGGTACTAACAGAACAAAGCAGGAAGCGCTTAGGGATAATGGAAGTATGGTTTCTGAAGCGTATGCTGCGGATACCTTGAACTAAGGAAGTTGAACATTATATACAATAACCTGGAGATAAACAATGTTCTTTGATCATGTAATGAGAAGAGAGATAGTCGAAAACATGAGACGCAGAGGTGTTTCAAAGGCACCAGGGCCGGGTTATTTACTGGCCAAGACCTATTTACGCGTCCTCGTTGAGCATCCTTGGCAACAGGTCCCTTCGGGGTCCTGGCTAAAGTCAGTAGAATCGCCGATTCCTCCGAAGTCGGAGAGTGTCTGCCTGTACGGCGAAGAACCACCAGTCTGCACACCAATAAGCCAGACATGGGACAACGGATACTCACGCAAACCTCTGGTCCTGTATGACATCACACTGATGTTGGACAACAGGATGCCTTCATCCAACATACAGGACTTTGCGTTGGAGCTCAAGCCAACGAACACAAGCAAGCAAGCAGACGAAAACATCGTGATGACTGGTCAGATCAGCAGTAGAAAAGGCAGGGACAGGCAGAGAGAGAAAATGCTAGATAGAATGAAGTTGTGAAGTGGAGGAATATCATCAATAGACCGGCATTTGAGGATATGCAATTTCGCCTACACCAGTTGGCAGAATACATGATGCTGTTTCTATGTCTATAAATGTGAAACGTCCTCGTCTTTCTTAATCTAATTGCCTTCTTATTTTTGCTTTTAATACAGTAGACAGAAATCCAGTATAATTTTACTGCTACGAATGCCTCGTTCGTGTTTATTGTGGTTCTACCAGTATACTTACGTACAGTTACTGTTTCTACGGGTAGTGATGGCTGTTTGCAAGACTGTGAAGAAGACGTTGGAAGAAATGGAAATGCGGTTTTTGAAACAAATCTTTTCTTCAGAAAGATCTGTTGTCGATATATTGATTGCTTCTGTTTTCTCTGATTCGTCTCTGTGTGATGTTGATTTAAACTATTCTATGGAATATTATTGTCCTGCTCATCATTCAATTGTGCATGTCCTCCACCAATACCGTTTTATGCAGCCTTCATTGCTGATCCACGAGAATACACTGAGAAGTGTATCTTGTATACCGTTTATTAAGATGAACTTATATGTGAATGGAACACGGTAGCCAATAAGAAAAACGACCCTCAATTGTTTTCATGACTGTTATTTAAGATCAGATGTAAATAATATCACAAATGTTTATTCCATATATATATATATATATATATATATATATATATATATATATATATATATATATATATATATATATATATATATATATATATATATATATATATTATATAGCAATATTTTCTTGGTAATTCTATTTTTAGCTGAATTACGGAAGGTGGGACAAAGAAGCAGTGGAGAAAGTCAAAACTATCTACAGAGATCTAAAGCTAGAGGATGTCTACAAACAGTATAAAGAGAGCAGCTACCAGGAAATTACCAATTTAATCAACTCTGCGGATACTGCTATACCTAAGGAAATCTATCTAGACGTTGCTAAAACGATTTACAAGGACTTCGATCAGCTTACATGCTAAATGATTGAATACTCTTAGTTGTCTGAAATAATTACTAACAAACTACACACTTTTATTAATTCGTACATACGTAGAATAGAATTAAAACAGGAATAACAGAATCACCAGTGTGAAGCTCATGGGGAGATCTACACTGATCCCAGTGAATCAAACGGCGAGGAAACAATGCTGGTGATGGGTAGGGAATACGTAGCGACAACCTGTTCACTGTATAACTAGAAAGTCCTTCCTCTGGAACTCACGGGGTGAACAAAATAGAGCGAGACCTAAGACACATGGAGGAGAGAATTAGAGTCATAAATGAATAAAACTGCGAAGAAATGGAAAGAGATACAGGAATGTTTGTCGTGAGTGGGTCGCTCCATCGAAAGATAAAATACGAGAATGTGTATTTTTATCCGGTGGAGCTTCAGCTTCATCAGTCTTGGAGACAGTAGGAACCTAAAGACACTTGCAAATATAATCCTCATTCATCCATGGTATACATTCATAGATGTTGATAACTCTCTCCACATTATAGACCAATTAATTGAGTCACACATACTCACACACCATATAATTTTTTTTTAATCTTCTGATGCTAATTGTAAAATATGTTTAATATGTTTGGAAAGGTTGTATCATTTAATTCTTTTGTATCACCATTGAAGTGATCTTTATTTTTGTCAGCTATAAAGTCATTCTTGTTTAGTCAGCTATTGTGTGATTTTTATTTTATCAGCTATGAAGTTATTCTTAAATTATTATTTCCAGTTCTGTAAATGAATAAATCAACATAGAACAATTAGTACAATGAGTCACATCACAAAGATTTTGCTACGAATTATCATGCAAAGAGTGAGGAAGAAAATACAACCTGAAATAGGGGAAGAACAATGTGGGTTTGTAGAAGGAAAGGGTACAGTAAATGCTGTGTATATATTACGACCAATTATTGAACATGCTATAGAAGTAAACAAGGATATACATCTTTGCTTTATTGACTACACAAAGGCTTTTGATAGAGTTAGACATGCCAACATGGTGGATATGATTGCAGATCTACAAATTGATGGGAAAGACATTAGACCTATTAAAACCATATATTGGAAACAAGCTGCCATAAGGATTGATAATGAAGTGGGACAATATCAGCCTATTAAGAGAGGTGTTAGGCAGGGATGTGCAATGTCTCCAGATCTTCTTTTCCTATACAGTGAAAATATTTTTAGAAATGTAGAAGATATAAATGGAATCAGCATTGGAGGACGAATCATCAATAACATTAGATATGCAGATGATACAGTATTGATTGCAGACAATGAGCAGGATCTGAAACAATTAGTAGATGAGATTGTTGTACACAATGAGCATCTGGGGTTAGAATTAAATTGTAAAAAGACACAGGTTATGGTCGTCACTAGGAAGAACGAAAAACCACAATGTAATATACAAGTGAATGGGAATATTCTTCAACAAGTGAATCGGTACAATTATCTCGGAACAGTCATAACATCTGATGGGAGATGCCTTGAAGAGATTAGAGCAAGAATCGCCATGGCGAAAGTAGTCTTTAGCAAGATGAAAAACATTCTGACCAATAAAAAGATGTCAATTGAAACGAGAAAAAGAGTGTTGAGGGGATACATAGAGCCTGTTCTTTTGTATGGATGTGAAACTTGGAGCGGTCAGGCTGAAAAACATCTGATGGCTGCAGAAATGTGGTTTCTGAGGAAAATGCTAAGAATACCATGGACAGACAGAAAAACCAATGACCAAGTACGACAGGAGGCAAATGAAAATCGTAAATTGATTAGAGAAATTAGACGTAGACAGTTAAAATTGTTTGGACATGTTATGAGAAGAAATGGATTGGAGAACTTAGTGACAACTGGCAAGATCGAAGGGAACAGACCAAAAGGAACACCAAGAGGAAAATACCTGGATGGCTTGGCCACATGGCATGGGCGAGACAGGAACACTGAGCTGATCCACGACTCTGGTGATCGAGTGAAATGGCGAGTCATGACCGCCCATCTTTTCCGGCATGGCACTTGATTAATTGATTGATTGAAATGAATAAATAATCAGAATACCAGCCAACACTTACATAAGAAACACCCACGCACACGCACAAACACACACACACACACGCACGCACACACACGCACACACACACACATAAACAAATGCACACTCATTACCAGATAGATGCACACCGAATACCTCACACAAATTACATATTCTGTACTGTAATTCCTATACAAAACATGAAAATGCCAATTGTTTACCAGCAAAAGTACTTCGATTATGTATAATATGGAGAGATAATCTGAGAAGTCAGCTACAGAAAGAAGAAGACAATCATACATGGTTTTCTTTTTCTTTCTGTTTTTATTGGTTAACCTTTCAGCAACAATATGACATAATTTATTATTTTATTGTTTTAAATGTGAAAGTGCGTGACTCTTTATACCCTTTGTTTCAATGCTGGTGTCTGTGGCTTTGAAGTAGTGAACGCCATTTCACAGTCCCGATATATCATGTTCGCATTCAGCTTCAGGCGACTTAGGAGCAAATAACTTTGCGTTGATTTTTACGATGGTATATTAGGGCCCACCCTTTAGAAACAATGGCAAACTCCTGAACGTAACATTTGCTTAGAAAATCATATACAACCAAGAAATGCTTGAGTTCATTATGACTTCTAAATTGCTTCCAGTTATCATACTGACTGTTTCAAGCTCATCTAATAATATTTTATTATAATGTTCATGGTTCAGCCTTGATTGGTATCTCTTCTAAGAGAGGAAACTCTAAATCTCAAACCTCCGCTATCTTGCGGGTATACCCATATGAGACATGCTTCGGGAGTAAACCCTGAGGACAAATCCGGAGATGGAGTCCCTAAGGCAGTTCCATGTTGTAAACAACATAGTGCTGGCAACTCCTGCGACGGCACCGATGCCAAGTTGCATTGGCTACTGCCTTTCCCTTGGTCAACATCGGCGACGTGGAGAGGGGGAACTTGCTACTGGGCAACAGCTGGTTCTCCGATTTCCATTGCCCAGGCTTGTGCCCTGAAGAGGTCACTTCAGCACCGCGTAAATGACACAAAACTAGAAGCAGCATTTGCCGGTTATAAGTCTTAATGCTCGATTGGCGTAGAGCAAGGCACCAGGGGCTACTTCCGACGGTGGGAGAGATCATCGTATCTCACTAGACAGCTACCGCCCGCCTAAGCTGAGCAGCCCCCAGTCAATAAGGTGTTGTCTCGCCACGGTTCATCTGCTCCTGAGGGTGTGTGGAGTTTAGGGGAAAAATCCTGACACATAAACAGCAATCTATACACCTAGCAACAAGAAAAAAAAAACAAAACAACCGGCCCTAAGTCTAGGAACATGGAATGTAAGAACCATGACACCTGGCATCTCAGACGATTTAAACGAGATTGCGGATGCCCCATCATGACAATAGCTTTACCGCAGTTATATTAATTGTATTCATACGAAGAAAAATGAGCTTTTAGGAGAAGCTTACATCTACTTAGGCAGTGATGATAGCATGGAAAATGGGCGCAATTTTTCCTGAAATTCCTGGGTGGCTTGTCGCTCTGCTGAGAGAGTCCACGCCACATGGGATAAATCTTGGTGCAATGTAGTCAACCCTCTCCACTCTATACGTTATACTTAATATGTTCCATATGTGAGTTGTGAATCTTCTGTGCTGGCCCAAGATTGCGCAGTGACGTTATAGCATAATGTCACTACACGAAGTCACGAAAAGTTGCAGATATAATGAAGTGAAGATGTTAACTCTTCAACCGCTTGTGACTTTCATAGAGATCTGTAGATCAACTACCCAGTAGTGGCTGATTAAGGCTGGTGTCTACTTGATATTTCGATTTAGCAATCAGTCTTTTACAATGGGTACTAGAGAAATTGTGAGGGAGAAAAAGCAATGAAGATGATAGATTGTTACACCCCATTGGTATACAATGATCTAGTTAGCCATGTCTATGTGAGACTTAAAAACGTATATTTTTGTCGGCAGTGCCTGCATTGATACTACTTTTAATTTGTCTTACCTTTTTTGTATATTGAACATGCTTTTGTATCTGTTTCTGCAGCAAATCGTCATTGTGAAACGCACACATACGTTGACATTGCTCAATTTGTTGTCTGATTGAAATTATCAGACCTGCTCCTGTCACAGACAAGCATTACATATGGCCACATTTCTTCGACCACTGGGCATTTTATTGAGAAACCATCTTTCCACGTATAACATCAAATCCAGGAGTTGCACAGACAAATTAATACGTACTCAACAGTTCCTATGTCAAGATCATCTGAAGAAAGAACTTCACAGTTTGTGCATAAAGAGTCGTCAAGATCTCAAGGTTAAAGACCTGGTCAGACCTGCTTATGGTTATATACATTTGTCTCGCAGGTACTAAAGCCATGTATGTAAACTCTACATAACATAATGTTGTTGTTTTTTTTAAAAATTCAAATCGCTATCTGCGTAATAAAGATGAATCTCAAGAGATATATACCATCTTATAAACATTAAAATCAATACAATATAAAATGTGAGAAGTGTATGCGAAGAATCTATGTCGTATACAATAATGTGTGTAGAATCGGACCAGCAAATTAGGAGCCAAGTCAGATCATCCTAGCAAGGTTACACCACAGCACGTTAGCTCGGCACAAAAAGACCTCATCGAGCGATGTGTCTCTCCTGCCAGTCGCTGACTTTCTCCGGTAGCTACTTGGTAATCCATATACATGATCATCCGAAATAGATACAGTCTATAGTTTAACACTGATCATGGATCGGTTACGCACTGCAAGTCCCTATAGTTCTTAAATGTACCAATCGCTGTACTGTGAAAACAGGTATCACTGTTATTGGTAACACACTTGATTCTATCTATTGTCTCGATTATCACAAACACAATGTCCCTTGTAATATTCCACTGGAATCTACAACTCCATGTGAATGCTACGTTTAGTGTTCCTTTTTAATCCCTAGTGTTCATTTGATATGTGGTGTAAAAACTAACATCACCCATCCTAGGTGAACCTTATCACACAGGAATCGTTTATATGATTTTGCTCAACTGAGCCATGTTCTGGTGGACCCTCCTGATTATGGGCCCAGCATAAACACTATTGTATAAACTTTCTTCTCTGAAGTTATTCCTCTTATTAAAACATTGATTGTCCATCTTGTGTTCTTCCTACCCGGAGTAGAACTTCATCAAAACCAGTGTAGAGCTTCCTCGTAACTGGCGGGGAACCTGTTAGAGAAATAACACACCTGGTGAGAGCACTATTCACTGACCTTACTAGCTGAGTGTAGGCCTACGGCCTCGCTCAGATATTTATCAGCGAACTAAACTCTGTCATGGAGCAGAGGAGCTCATCACCTTGGTCCGAATTAGGATAAGACAAGGAAAAACCAATAGACAGAGTGCAGAACCCCAGTAGGCACCCCACTGGAAGATCCTACCATTGGACATTTCCCCTATCTCCCAACCCATCCTCAATCTCTCCAAATATCACCCCACTACACTTTTCTCACTAGCAGTGCTAATTATCACCTCACTACCCTATTCTCAACTAGCAGAGCCAAGTACCATATCACCCTAGCTAGTTTTTACAATGCAGCTGACTACAGTCGCCGACACTCTTTTACTGCCTACCGGCAACGCAACACACTACGTTGAAGTCCTAAACTCTACTATCACCAGTCTATCCTACATTAATTATACCTAAATACAATCTATGGAGTACCTTATGTAACACTGCTTTACTCATGAATCACATCTACATTTTGCCATGACAGGCACGTGTATATTAAATTTAATTAATCCCGAACACGATAGATGTTTTCCAAATTCATACAGAGCTAGCGAAACACCGTCCGTCTATGTCAACTCTCTTGTTTACAATCGCTGCAACAAGTCAGTTTTCAAACAGTCTTGGATTGTTCTAGTGACGTCCTTTGATGTCAACACCAGATGGTCCCAAGGGCAGACTATCCATTTCTAACTTCACATGGAATTTTCATCTCCCCTTTCTACAACCCAAGCAACCGTCTGTTCCTCTCGAACGCCGACCCATCAAACAATGCCGATAGATTCTTCGTTTCCTAGGGACCTTTCAAAGACTGGCGGTTCCCTTGATCCGACGTGAATGTTTCGTTACTTGTAACAAACAATTGCGGCCTTGAAAACATGCTGTCTCTGTTAGTTTTTTCTTCTTATCGTTAACTTACAGTGATTCTGCGGCACGCAGTAAGAGATGATGTTATCAGACAGACACTGGGACTAACACTTTGTACCACATATATTGAAAGACAGAAGATCATATGGCTCGACCATCTCAACAGAATGCTACACCATCAGTTACCAGCACTGGTGTTACACGAAAGACGATCTGATAGGAGAGCAAGAGGACGCCAAATAAGAAAATGGATTTACTACCGACATCAAGAACTTTGTACAATCACACGGAATGAAACGTATCAAGTGACATCCTTAGGGCTCTTGAACATCAACTTTCCTCTCTGGGGAGAATGCGGCGGCGGCGGGGGGTGGTCAGCGGATCTGGTGGACAGTCTCACTCAGAGGTGGAGCAGGACAGACATATGATCAGATTGTAACGGGCACCATTAGTACTGGAGCTCTCCGCTGGCTGTTGGAGATTGACGAGTCAGCGCTTATGGGAATGCCTCGAGTGCAATGTTGTCTGTTCTAGACTGAACTCAACTGAATATAATCAGAGATGAATAATATATGTAAGGCTCGGAGGGATCTGCAGTAGATAATATAATAGAAAATATAGGAATGCACGCCTTTTGTTTGTTTAGTATCTATGCCCTAATAGGTGAAATATAGGTCATAAGTAGAGGCTAAAGGATGACGAGGGAGAATTCCGATTTGTCAGTCAGCTGTCTCCATCAGTTTCATGACAGTAGGGCAGTGCTACATCGCTGTCCAGGATGAAAGACTTGGGAGTAAGAATCAGCACAGCCAGACGCGAGAGGTACATCGGGAAAACAAAGCGCCTCGTCAACCAACACAGAACTGGCACTATTAGCCACCGGACGCTGATGCATATGCTGGGGGGAGGATCTGAGCACATATGGACATGTCCGGAGTGCAATGAAGATACCCCAACTGATAACTGATAACTGATAACGGAAGGCAGTGCTATTTGTTGTAGAGTTTTAGAAGCAGTTTTTTGTATATTTTTAGTAGTTATTTTCTTGTATAATTTTACAAGCTGTTTATTCGACTGATTTATTTCCTGATACAAGGGCGGCGTCGCAAATGAGAGATTCACATGCAAATAGTTTTTCTCAAATTAAGTTAATTAGACATTCTTCTTTGCAGTGTGCTCTGGTGCGCAAATTCTTAACACTGATAATAAACTTTGTCCACTGTCCAGGCAGATAATTTGCTTAAAAAATTACGAAAGCAGTTAGGCTTTCGCTGATGAACATGAACATGAATTGAGAACAAAGGAACTGGAAAGCAACCCTAGTTTACAGTGTTTTCACACGATACAACTTTGATAAAAATGTGCACATGCATTTGTTGATTTATCTATACACATTAGAATGTTTTCTTATTGACATGTTTATTATAAACTCAACATGATTAATATAGTTGTTGTTCTTATTACTTGCTTATCCTTAAAAAATACATAGCCTGCAAGGTGTCCATTCGACGTGACTTGCGATAATTGTGATTTTGGTCTAACATCTTTTACTTAAGCAAGGCAGGTGATTTAAATTTGACATGTGTAATAAACACTATGTTTTGAGTAGGTTGATCGTGATATGTTAGAAGAGCAGTAGCCTATATAACTACGCTTTGCAATTTCACTATTCCATGTGGGCTATAAAATGGCGATACTTCCAGGTGGTAGGAGTCGTATGAAACCTGATTGTCCCGGTCCGTGAGAAGTAACAATCTAATAATACATTGCAATTATGCTTTAAAATCACATCAATGATTCTCAGACTCTCACAAATCTTGGTCCTTTCACACATAAGCACGGCATCAAACAAAATAGACCCATTGACATCGCATACATTTTAACTTGCTTAGCACGCAAATCAGATCTCCTACTTGTCACTCTTCTCCATGAAGCCTAGACACTGCACACAGATAATTGAATTAACATGATATTGCACGGGATAGGTGGGATCAGTCTTTAGCTGTGCTGAATTATTCGTTTACTTTGTTGACCTGCTATCTAGCTTAGTCTCAAGTCCTCAGATCTGCATCGAGATTTTCAGTATCATTTCTATGATGTCCAAGAGTTCCGGTTTATGTTTGATATAATAAGTTACAATTACATGCTTGTTAATTTGTTATTGACTCAAATAGTATACAAGCCTTTTACTTCTTCCTCCTCATTCTGAAATAAATAGCAACATGCTGATTTAACAAAAACACTTCACAGGAGACCGAAAGGTTTCACATCTTTTAATCTCTCATCAAATCAGGAATGCAATCCTGTCAGTAAAAATACAATTAACACACACATAATTTACACGCTCCTTAAATATTATTGTAACATATTCTATCACTCAACATTTGCGTGGCGGTAATCTCTTGCCATCGCCAACTCGGCTTTTAATCCACCCTGTTCCTGTGACGATCTCAGCTCGTTTAAAACTGACATGAGCTCACTACACTAGGGTCCTCTCAAAAATCAATAGTCCTATCTGAAAGAACTGTTCTTAAATATTTGTCTTTAACATGATTTGAAAGTAGTCCTTTGTTTAGCTACAGGGGACAAAAAAAAACCATTCCTCCAATGACACTTGGCTGTTCTATCAGGCTTGGTACCGGATTGAGAAAATGTTAGGTACAATGGATATTTAACTGAGATCCGTGGGAAGTAAAATTACTGTTACTTGACGTCATATATCATCATCAAATGCCTTGCCATCTAGTGTGGGCCACCATACATTTCCACATCTTGTGATCTTCATTAATCAGTACCGATGTTTAATATTCCTTCTTGTTTTTGTAGCATGGCACAAAGTGGAGTTGACTCAAATAAGCTGAAATCATCAAAAGAAATGGCCGAGTTTGATGCCTTGCTTCCAGAACTTGTCGAAGAGTTGACCAAGAACGAGATAACAAACCCTGAAATAGCAGATGCTTTCAAAAGGTTCAAAGAGGTGATCATATATGACTGATTGGTTGGTTTAAAATTATCTCGAAGACTGTGCGTTTGTACGCTTTACTTACATACATTGTAGTCATGTTGTCTGAGCTCATATCTTTGTTGCGTCTTTCGGATGCGGTAAACGTAAAGACGTGTCTCCAGTCGAGATTCCAAAGAACCATCTAAACAAGCACTGTTTTATACAGTTCTTCTTCCTGTAACACCAAAGGGCGCGCACGACCGGTGCTACAACTATACATCTGGAGTGAGTCCTGTTAGGATGTAACAGGTTAGAATGTAACAAGTCATGGTTCAGTGCACTATATACCGACTAGATGGGGTTGAGCCTCGGTTGGGAATATTCCATCCACAGAGTTTAAGTATTTCATTGTCAAAAGAGTTCAACCCAATGTCCAAGTAAAGATATGCTTCATAAATTATTTTTTATGTTGCATATCCCTTACAGACCCCGAGGTAGAACAAGAAGACGGTGGAGAGATAATATATATATACAGACCTACAAGCACTTGGAATCAACGACTGGCAAGAGAAGGTCCACCAGAGAGACGAATGGAGACGGATTGTATTTGCAGCAAAGTACCTCAATAGCTCGGAACGCTGAAGAAGAAGAAGCAGCAGAAGAAGAAGAAGAACAAGAAGAAGAAGAAGAAGAAGAAGAAGAAGAAGAAGAAGAAGAAGAAGAAGAAGAAGAAGAAGAAGAAGAAGAAGAAGAAGAAGAAGAAGAAGAAGAAGATATCCCTTACAGGACGATGCAGTCAACACCAGAATTTTTCAGCTGTTGTTGATGAACTAAGCACGGTTTTTACGTCCAGTAGTTTGTCATTGCTTTCTGAACGAAAGGCTCGCATACATCCGCAAGTTACCAGAGCGGCGCGATCCACTGCCGAATCTCGCGCAGCTGTTTCCCACACGTGTATATACTAGATTACTAACAACTTTGTTAACGCCTTGGTCAGGGAGACCGGTCATCAAATAAATAGAATACAAATGCAAGATGATGTTAATTAAACTGTTACAGTCTTTTCAGTGAATGTTCATCATCCTTACCATCAAGTTCCTTGCCAGCTGGCGTTGACTGTTATGTCTTTTCACAACTCGCGATCATTAGTGTTCTAGATCAACTACATATTCCTCAATTCAACCTTCTCACTTCATCCAGCATCATTTATCTTGGTCTACCTCTGACATTGTTCCCTACTGTCCTATTACGTTTTAGTGATAATATCGAATGTCTCTCTTCTCATCACATGGCCAAATATTGATGTTTTTTTCTTTCTGATATAATGTGCAGGTTTCATTAGCCTCTTCTTGGCAATTAGTGTTAGTTACTCTAACAATCCAATGTATTCGCAACAATCGTCTTAAGAACATCTCCGTTGCTTTCAAGATGTTTCTAACCTGTTTATTAACGCCCCATGATTAGCTGTCATACAGTAAAACATGTTCTACATAACATGTCAGCGCTCTCTTTCTTACATTCAATAATTGTGACTTGCTGCCAAAATTGCCATTTACTGTTAATACACGATAGTAAGTTAACAAGTAATTCACAAATGACTGTAGAAAAATAAATAAATATGATAACAACTTGAAACCAGTTTATTTTTATACATACATTGTCCTTTTATTTCTCAACATAATTTCCACCAACATTGATGCACTTATCCCATCGTTTTATCAGTCCTCTCAAACCGGCGGCATAGAACTGCGTGCTTTGTTTTCATTTACCTGCCATCTCACAGAACTGTGTGACTTACTTATTGACTCGCCCGCGTAACTTTTTCTACCCAGCTATGCACCGCTTTAAGGGATAAACATTTGTCAGCATAAACACTGAAAACCCACCTTGGCGGGAGATATTTCGCGAATGACGCCGAAGGTGAATGTGAAGTGAAAACGTGGTTAAGAACAGCACGCAAAAGCCAAATTTCAAAGGACTAAGCTGCAGGCTAGACGGAAAAGCTGGCAGGAGAAAACAGAGTCACTGAACTTTGAAAGAGACACAAGGAAGTTGTGGAAGCTAATAAGCAACTTAACGATGAGGGCACAGGGAGAAACTCAAAAATTGCACTACATAGAGACGGAAACATCTTAACAAGAAAGCAAACAGCTGCCCATTTTGCGGACTCATTCGCGCAATATAACAATATCAAAATTAATCCAGAGAAACAACAAGAGATTCAAGATAAATGGCAACATACAGGACAGAAGGAAATAGAACATGCGGTTTTGGAGGCACCCATCACAATTAACGAACTGGAGCTAGCCATATCAAAACTGAAAATGAAAATGTCACCAGGAGCTGATGGTATCTCCAATGAAATGATCAGGAACCTAGGAACAGAGGCCAGAGCAAAGCTGTTGCAGATCTTCAATAACAGCTGGACCTTAGGCAGTGTTCCACAAGCCTGGAGAGAAGCAATCATGATATCCATCATAAAGTCAGGAAAAGATATCTCCAGTACCTCTAGCTATAGACCAGTTAGCCTCACAAGCTGTCTCTGCAAAACACTGGAGCGCATTATCAATCACAGACTGCAGTGGTACGTTTTCCACAGCAGGCTGGCTTTAGGCAGTGCTACTCTACGGAAGATCAGACAAAGTACCTCTCTCAAGAAATTGAGGATGCATTCCAAGAGAAGAAGCTGGTGCTTGCGGCATGGATAGATCTGAAGAGAGCCTTCGGCAAAGTCTGGAAAGAAGGTTTGATGAAGAAACTGAGAAACTGCAAAGTCAATGGAAAATGTAACATGGGTGAAAGCATACTTGCACAACAGAAGAGCCCGAGTACAGATAGATAGACTCAAGAGCAAGAAAGTACTACTGCGTCACGGTGTTCCCCAGGGCGGAGTCTTGTCCCCCACACTGTTTCTAATCTTTATCAATGACCTTGTTGCTAATCTACCGCACGGAATTAAAGTGGCAATGGATAGAGCACAAATGAGCATACATCAGTGGCCACCAGATTGCTACAAAGAGCTGTAGATACATTTGTTGCATGGGCAAATAGATGGTGTGTCCTCATAAACACTGACAAGTGCAGCACCACTCTATTTACCCTCTCTCCAAAACAAAAGGCAGGGATCATTCAGATAAATAGAACACCACTAAGAGAAGACTAAGAGAAGAACCAACATACCTTGGAGTAACATTTGATGGAAGGCTGACATGGAGAAAGCACATCAACAAAGCAGTAGAAAAAGCCAGAAGGAAAATAGCCATCCTGAGAAAGCTAAGTGGAACCACATAGGGAGCCAGTGGGAAAATATTTAGCAAATTTTATCAACAGTGCATACGACCACACCTGGATTACGGGTCAACTGCGTGGTGTTCAGCATCAAAAACCCCACTATAAGAGCTGGACGAAGTGAAAACTCAAGCACTTAGAGTCACAACAGGAGGGATGAGATCAACCCCTATAGTGGAAATGGAGAAGATGGGGAGGATACAAGCACTGAAATAGTGCAGTGATACGAAAACGCTAATACAAGCAGAAAAGTCCCCAGATTGCCAGGCCACCCTATGAAGAACAGATTTGAAAACCTAGCTTTGGGACGGTTGAAAAGAAGTAGTTTTATCCACCAGGCTAAACGACTCTGCAGAGAAACCACCGATCTGCCCACAGTGCTATCCCCCTAACAACTATGTGTACTCCATGGAAAGATGAACAAAGACTATCACTACAAATTCAGACAAAAGTCAGAGGAATATTTGACAAGGAAGAACAGAACAGTGTGCAGCGCAGAACAGCCACTCTCACCTTCCTTGATGAAGAATACCCACAGGACCTCTGGATCCGAGTCTACACAGATGGGTCAGCACAAAATGCTGTTCGAAATGGAGGAGCGGGAGTGTACTTAGAATTCACAAATAAAACTAGTGACACAGCCAGAGTACCGACCGGAAAGTACTGCCATAACTGTGATGCTGAAATTGAGGAAATCAAGATAGCAACAGAGAAATTACTAAATACCAGCAATGGTGCACAACCTGTGGTGCTATTGGCAGATGCAAAATCCTTACTCGAGGCGCTCCTGTTTGGGAAATTGCCAGTACTAAGAACACTACTTTCTGACCTTAGCAGTCAGCATAAGGTCACCATACAGTGGATACCATCCCACTGTGGTGTACCCGGAAACGACAGAGCTGATCTAAGGAAGGAGCCAAAGAAAACCAGCCTGATGTGCCCATTACACACCACCAAAAGAAAGGAATGATCAAATCAGTCAGAAAGCCACCAAACCCTGCTCATGATGACTACCACGTTAAGGACAGACCAGAACAAGTCATTATTCTGCGCATCAGAACAGGACACAATAAATTACGCAACCACATGTATACAAAATTCAAGATTGGTGAAACAGCTATGTGCTCATGTGGATTGGCGTCGCAGACAGCAGAGTACATACTCCAAGACTGCCCAAAATATAACATATCTAGGCTAACCTTCTGGCCTAGAGAGATGACAGTGGACGATTAACTTTATTGACCGCTGTGTGAACTAAAAAAGACAGTTAAATTCATACAAGAGACAACACTGCAGTTATAGACATATTTCAAGCGAACGAAAGAAGAAGAAGAAAAAACAGAGCTAGTTTAGTTTAGTTTAGTGGATGGATCAACATCGCGGCACACGGGTGTAACCCATAAGTGCTCCGTTCTCCTCCTAACTCAAACTAGAGTCTGGAGAAACTCAGCTCAGTGAATGAACTCCGTAGAACCGGCGAGGATGCTGAAAGACTTTGGGTAGATTTTTAACTCGAAATTTTGGCCGGGCAGCGCCGTTAGGCTACTCTTTTTCGATTTCCAGCTACCAGGGGATTTTTCGCGTTCTCAACAATACTCACGGGCGTCCGATCTCACTACCCAGAGACCAGGGGAAACTATTACTAGAAATCAACGTGAGAAAATCCCGGTTCTCACCGAGCTTGAATCCGGGACCTCCAGAACTCGAGGCGGACACCATATCTCGAGACCACGCAGTCATGGAAAACAGAGCACACAGTTCTATGCATCCGGTTTGGGAGCACTGATAAAATGGGATAAGTGCATCAATGTTGTTGGAAATTTTGTTGAGAAATAAAGGGACAATGTATGTATAAAAATAAACTGGTTTCAAATTGTTATCATATGTAGTTATTTTCTACAGCCATTTGTGACTTACTTATTAACTTACCCTCGTGGTACCTTGCGATGTATGGGGGTGGGGAAGGCGGGGCGGGGGGGGGGTGTCTTTGAGCCTAAGGAATTAAGGCCGCCTGGCTAGTGCAGTCGCCGCGAACTGTGCAAGTTAGGATTTTCTTATTGCCCCCGACAGAAAAAATAATTTCACACCTTACCGTGGATTCGAGCCCAGGTTTCCTAAAGGAGAATCTTGCGTTCTAGCCACTCGGCCAGCCGCTACACAGTGACTTATTGCATACGATAATATTCTTTCTCTTGAATGTAGCTTTTGCTTGGTATAATCTGCTCTTAATCTCTGTGATGCATCCTCCATCTGATGTTATAATTTCCCCTCGATATTTAAATTTACTATCTCACAGGTAAGTGTCATCTCACGTTCTTCTTTGATAATTGCTTAATACACTTCGTAAATCTTTTGGGAAGGAGCATGGGTGAGATAAGAAACATAAAATAATTTCCCACAACATGTAAAAATGATTTTAAGATGGAAAAGTAACAACCAAAAAAAAAAAAAAAAATAAAAACAAATCTGAAAACAATGCACATAACATATACGCAATTGGTTAAATGGTTAATTTTCTGGAAGATGGAAATGTAACTAACGGCGTTCGGGTTGTTTGAACTATGAAGTAGACATGTATCTTTCAGAGCGAGGCAGGCATAGTGTTCCATTTGGACGGCGAGACTTTGTGCACGACGCCTTTCGCAGTCGAGCCAAGTGGACCTTACAGTGCTCCCCAACACACCGAAAGCCGCAGAGATCGGTAGAGTATAGGCACACCCACTGACATGTGTTCTTGCCTAGAGGTATCTTGGACTGGTAAACGCAATGGGTCGCGTATCACTAATGAGATATCACGCCGGCTTTAGTCGCCTGTAGGAGAGCCCTGTGACGCCTTAAGTGCTCATGTCTGGACTGTCTTGACACACCGGCGCCTCGTTGAGGCCGGTGCACCCTGGGGATGGGTGCCCCAAACTTATCCCCGATACTTCATATCTAAGCAATGGTTTAATATAGCTTTGACCAGTATTTCGGTGCTACGTCGCTGACACGAGTGGTCCTTGGTCGGGGGTGGCCCTACACCTCTATTTCGAATCTACAGAAACTTTACATCAGCAAAGTGGCATATTAGAATGCAACTGAGTCATCAATCAGCGTACCTCATACGGACTGGCGGCTATTAAGCCGGAATTGCTAATGTTTCCTCGGCGGAATTTATACATTTCATTGTTATAAGACTCCAACACCATGCCCCGAGAAGTTTAAAAGTTATTGATAAGTGTTTTGGCTTAATTTATAATAACTTCATTAAAAAACATATTAAAAAATTTTGTTAATGGTATTCTAACACACATGAATATAACATACAATAACAACATAAACACATAACAAAAAGAAAGAAAGATTATTCGTTTTGAAAGTTCATTATTAGATTACGGTGGCCTATTGCTTGTCAACAGGTTTTACATTATAATGTGCCCTATGGCAAGAAAATGAGAGGAATAGAAGTTGTGACAACGTACAAGTATTTGGTTTCTGGGGCATCTGAGACAGATTTGAAAATTGCACGTGTTCTGGGTTGGTGTGTAGAATTGGTAAGCGATATTTATTTTATTTTTCATGTAATATGTATCATAATTTCGAATAATATTGGTTATTATTTCTCTGAATATCCTTGTTGTGTATCTTTACATTCATTTATGGTAATGCATTTTATCTGAAAGACATTGCATACATTCTCTCCCCTTGTTTTGAATTTCTATTTAGCAAAATTGATCATTTTTGTATTCACAATTGAATTATATTTTCAATACTTCTTACCTTTTCTTTTTTTTTAGATGTCTTTATCTCTGTTTTCACACACATGCACACGTTCACTCTCTCCTTAATCACTCACACATCAGCCATGATTAATCACTGACAAACTGTCTACCCGATTGCACACACACTCACTCACTCACATCAATCACAGAAGATCACAGCTGCTGCTGTCCAGTGATGGCATATACTAATAGAATAATTATTTTCACACGGACCAGATATAGCCGCCTTGCAAGAAACAAATATGTTGTCGGTTGAGAACCACTGATCTAGATGATTACATCGCCTGGTCGCGAATTGTCATGAATCAAATAGTTGCATCTCTTATTCAGTGCAGCATGTCGGCCAACCCATGCAATCTCCAGTCAATGTTATTATTACCCTGCACATGATTGTATTTCCTCTGGCATTCTGACTCAGTCTACTCAGCTCCCAATGTTCACAAGCTTGCACACTTCTCTGATTGAGTCCTCTGCCTGAGCCATCGTGATTTCCCCATGATTAATATGTGTCTATTAACAGTGTATAGGGCTTCGTGCTGGGTGTGTTCCATGTCTGCATCCACTCGGAGACATAATTTAGCTCGCAGCACATTGAGCCTGTCTGCAATCGTGGGTAAAGCTAAGATGGATCATAGACACACTACCGGTTTAGCCCTTGTGCACTGCAGTATCACCTGCATTGCTTCAATGCTCCATGTCCATTGCTGCCATGATCTTCAGCGAGCCGAGTTCCTTATGAGAACCTATAATAATACCTTCCACACGATCTCTGAATGTCAGGTTTCTGTCGAAGGTGATTCCTAAGTATCTCAGGTTACTCTCTCTGCTAACATTTCTGCTATGTTTTGTGATGCCTGGATCGTCAGCCTTAACAATCATATAACGCTATAACACAGACGTCTTATCTGGGTTAATGATACTACCCATTTCTGTACACCAGTCGATCATTTGTTTACTGTCTCCTGCAATACTTGCGCTATTTGAGCACTGTTTCTTCCCTGCCTATACGCAAGGACATCGTCTATACATATCAGTCAGTATTCTTCTAATCCCCAGTGAAGTATTGATGCATGACAAAACAGACGTGGTTGCGGCCTTGTGGGAGCACGTGTACACCTCGGAGGAGCAAATGGATCACCATAGTCTGGCAAGAATGAGGCAGCGAGGCGTGACGAGGGGATCTGACCGACGATCGACGCTCAGAGGAAAGGCGAGACGGACATATAATCAGATTGCTACTGGAACTATTAGTGTTGGAACTCTTCGCTGGCTGCTGAGGATGGGGACGGAGCGCTTATGTGAATGTCCCGAATGCTATGATGTCGGTTCCTAAATCAGTAAATCAATCAACCAATCAATCCCCAGTGCATCAATGCTTGCATTCTTGCTTGTGTATACATTGAATAGCACAGGAGATATTGCAGATTCTTGTGGTGCTCCCGGGGTAATTATGTACGCCTCCGAGGTCTAAGAATCTAGGCGTAGAGCATTACAACGAGAGTAAGGGAAACTGTCTACAATTCACCACTCAAGGATTAACATATTTCATGGTTATCTTTCTTACATTAAATCGTATACTTTAATCAAGTCCTATAAACAAATACCTCAAATTACTCGAGTTGAAAACTTCACCCAGTTATATACTCAATATCTATCAAAGCATTAAGACCTTGTGAAAAGCTTATTCATTCAAAAACGTAGCGCTGCAAGTAGCGTACTTCAATAAAGTTCTAGATACTGATAGTGAGGGCTGGTCTGGTTCAGCAGACCTTCAGTTCCGTAGTCTAGCGTTCGTTGTCTCGGATGGCTGTGTGAGGTGCACCAAAATGGGATCTTCCCAGCCAACGCAAGTTAACGAGGCAGGCGTTTCGAGAATGTAACCGCATCGTGCAGCCAGGGTCGTGGTTTGAGCGGGCAAAGGAGCAAATTTGTACGACCGTTCGACAAAGTCTCGATAAGCGCCCACTCTCTCTCGATGAGTAGTATGCCTGCAGTCAGTAAACCGGTATAGCTTTTCGGTCAGTCCTGCCGGCGTAGCTGGAAAGCTCGTCGATAGGCGTCCTGTGGTTTTGCATGTATCACCTTGTACCGGGAGGGCGCGCTTTAGCGATGCTACTCTTGGCTTGCGTGTGCGTGTATAGTCTGTCCTGCCAGCAGTCATGTGCATTGCGAACTGCTGAGGCTCGGCCGTAAATCGGCAGATTTGTTCGCAACTTAGACGAGCAATATCTTCTGTGGTAGAATCTCGCTAATCGCATGTGTGTGTGGTCTGTTCTGGCGGACAGTCCGTCTATCCGATGGATGTCTGGTTGATCCTATCAGTAGTCATACGCTCATACACTTGTCGCTACGCTTGTCTTAAAACTGAAAATTAAAGGAATTGACGGAAGGGCCGTTTGCACGAGGCTCTCGAGAGCCAATATATACAGGGATAACTGGCCGTGGCAGCCTAACGTCCACTGCATCTGTGTCCGTCTCCAGTCGTCTTGCCATGCTCGCTACTGGAACCAGATGGACGCATACGAGGGAGCAAGGTCGATGAAGTTGCGCGACCACTACCTCGCTATAATCCAAACTAAAGCGCAAGTCATTCGTTCTTCATCAAATCAAAAGATGCAATGAATGAATGGTCCTCGTCACTCGTGATGGACGAACATCCATAGATAATGATAATCCATACTACTTCGACTGAAGCATTTTGCCACGTTATATACTCAGTAAATGAATCAACACTATCTTTCACCAGAACCTAAGATCTACACTGATACCACAATATAACTGTCACATATGCTAAGTAAGGTCACACTGCTACATAATTGCTCTATACACCTTCAGTGTTATGCTATAAGTAATATTCCTAATATTCTTTCAAAGATCTATCTAATAAAGTCGACGAGGAGCAAATTATTTCTCTTTGTCAGTGTATTTATTATTACGAATTTGAGTTAGCTCATGCAACGCCCTAACTCATGATAGTTCTAAACAGATCGTTAAGATCTTGAATTTATATGTGTCATCGTTAAATATTAATATAAATGTTTAATGTTTGCACTCTGGTTCAACTGAACCTAACCTGTCACTAATTATTACTGCAATCCATCTCTTCCTAGTAATGTCTCCGTTTAAGCTGTCTTTTGCCTCCAGATGTGAACCATAGGACTGCTTCAGTCCTCAAGTTCTGAGCATTTTATGATCGGAGCAGCGTTGCCAAATGTCCGAAAAGGCTGTTAGTTCCACGAGAGGAGCAGATTGCCAATATGCCCTACATTTTTGTTAGCTGAACGAGAGAATCAGGACAGCAATATCGCCTGCAGTTATGTTAGCTCTATAAGAGGAGGAGAGTTATGACATGGCATCGATTTCTGTTAGCTCCATAAGAGAAGGATAGTTATGACATATCATTGATTTCTGTTAACTTCTCGATTTCCGTTAACTCCATGAGAAAAGCAGTCTTCGAATTACGTCAGCTCTTCAGTGGTGCAGAGCTCAGTAAAATGTGAATGTGCTATCCAGGGCGACGCGATCAACTCTACGTTGATTTTCTAGGCAATTTTATGTTCAATAGATTGACATTGCTTTATGAACAAAAAGTCAAAGTTTACGTCCAGGTGACTGGCACAAGGAATCAACCCACTACCACGCCGTCAGTGTACAGAATATTTATTCACGAGCGTTCTTAACCAGTGTGTGCAGAGGTAAGAAACAGAGAATAATAGGTGCATTATATATATATATATATATATATATATATATATATATATATATATATAAGTCAAGTAAAACTTATTGCTCTAGTGTTAATAAACATAAAGACATTTCTTTAGCACATGCTGTCCCTGTTTATCCCCATAGTTATTATCTCCTTTTTTTTACAACAAGATTAATATAGAGAAATTATGGGATCAAATTTATTCCTCTGTGGCCACATGCAGACATAAAAGTCTTACCTGAGAATTGAAGCCAGACCACTGAGTTGGTAAGCCAGGATCATACAGTGTGCTGAACGTAATGTAATACATGGAGCTAAAGCTACAGTTAATTGATCATTACGATATCTGTTGGTGTTTGTATAATTTGATTATTGTTGATCATTTGATAGGAACTGCTATTGCGTAAATAATTGTTGCTGTTGTTATTCTTTTAATATGAAAACACAGCTGCTGGCATCTATCGTGCTTCTTGATGATATAATGGACAAGTCACTGAACCGCGGAGGCAAGACATGTTGGTTTAGAAAGGTCGGTATTTAATGGTTACTGTTTTATTGTTTCGTAGCAACTTAACATTATCCAATTAAAATCAAGCTGCTGTTTTAAAAATTGGAGTACTACAAGTTATGTATTACACGGTAAAATTATTGTGCAAAAAAAAAAAAACGCCTAATTAAAAATATTTACCGTTGTGGATTCTGCATATGTAAGTACATGTTTCCGGTAAAGTGGCGACGGAGGAGCTGTGCCTTTTGTAGAGAGACTCGGTTGCATTTTTCATATATGAATATGGTCTATTCTGTAACATTCATTTTTTTTTGGTCGGGCGGGGGGAGGAGGGGAGGTCATAAGAAACCATGAAAGGCAAGTGATGGGTAGAATTTTTAGGGAGGTCGACAGATAGTTTTTGGATATGGACTCAAGTTTCGCAACATTAGGCAGATGATCTGTTTATCAAGACAATGACTACGGTCACCGAACAGTATGAGCACTGCTAAGAAGGAAAGCAATGACAAACTATCTTCTTTAAAGATGCCTAGTTAATAATGATTCGTTAAATTACAGAACCTCACAACAGGATAGCAACACTAAAACTGGCAATATGGAATTTTCATATATTAAGCTTTGATGGACATTTGAATAACATCAAGAAAGAAATGTGAAGAGAAAATATTGATATCGTATAAATGTGTGAGACGAGATGGAAAAGGACAGGAATTAAGACCGGGGAGGATTTTAAGAATATTTATTCTGGAGGTGAGGAAAGGCAAAGAGGTGTAGCAAATATCTTGGATCTAGAAACATCAAAATATACTTGATGATACAGGCATGTGGTTCCACCTGCGCACGTGTTTTTAAGCTTGGGTCAGAACGACTACCAGAGTTCCAGACCAATCAGACAGTCCGCGCCCTCTGGGGAATTCCATCATAATCGCGAGCCGAGTACATTATTCACCCTCTTTAACTGTTGTCGTCCCAACAACTGAACCTTACACCTCCAATTCATGGGTAAAGGATTGATAATTTCTGACACTTACCTTATAATTCTCCACTATTAATGGGACTCAACAAAATTGTCCTATCCTAATCAGACATTACCTATAAAGTAAAACACCCCAAAATTGTACATTAGATCCCGACAAGAATGATCACATGCAAATACAAGCTACATTTACATTAATAGCAGTCATTATTCATGACTAAACTAATATCCGCAGTGTTATAAAAAAGAATAATGAAATCAACAGTGAATCAGTCTCCCGCCACCTTGGTGTTCACAACATTATACGAACAATTACAAACACAATAGGTAATTCCCCGTCTTTAACTGTTGTCGTTGTGACAACTGGGCCTTATGCCCCCGGTACATTTAGCGAACAAATAGCTAACTTAAGACTTCTATGCTCTGACAATTTTATGCTAGGGAACACATCCCTCAGCAACAACAACCTGTCACTCTTGAGGCCATTGCCCTCAACACTTGAATTGGTGGTTACATCCCTAAACAGTACCATTATTTTTTTTTAAATTGACTCATTCTATCCAGATCTATAATGTGAAACAGTATAAATGTACATGACCAGTCATCATTACGTCCAAAATAACATTAATCTCAACACACAAGTATAAGTCATCCTGCTACTAGTACAAGTTGTTAATGACCAAATTAACATCAGTGGAGAGAAATAGCTCCTCTGCTGCAAGAACAATCATAAAATAGAATAACATCTTCACATAAAATTAATTAAACAAACATAAAAGCTACACAAACAATAAACCAGCGACCTTTATACAGGTTACCGCTTGCCTCAACGCTGAACATTTAAAACAAATTGTATTTAAAAATAACATTATCTGTCTCTCCTGAGGCTGATTCTCTCTGATCGCCTCACGTTCAAGTCTCCTGAAATGAAAGTCTCCTGAAAAGCATGAAATCTACAGGCAATCTGGGTTCTATTCCAAACACCAAGTAGTACGGGGAATACCCGGTGGACGAGTTGGGCGTTGAGTTATAAACTAACAAAACTTCAGCTAGATGTTCTGACCATTTTCTTTTCTGGTTTGCCTCTAGTTGCCTCAGAAGATCCTGTAGGGTCCTATTAAACCTCTCGCACTGACCGTTTCCTTTTGGATTCCAACTCGTGGTACGGCTCTTTTGAATCCCGTATACCCTACAGAGTTCTGCAATCACAGCTGATTCACAGTTCCTGCCCTGATCTGAATGTAGCATACGGGGTACACCTAAATACAGAAACCATTTCTCAACCAGTACTATTGCAACCAGTACTGTCGAGGCCTTCTGGTCCCTTGTGGGAACAGCAATTGTAAATTTAGTGAAAGCATTTGTAATAACCAACACATTTTCATACCCCCGACTATCCTTCTCCAACTAGTAGAATCCATGGTCACCACCTCAAAAGGCCTAGATACTAATAAATTACCTGAAGGACCCTGCAGTTTAATATGTGGTGGTTTAGCAATATTACACCTCTGGTTTTTTTTACAAAATAGTTCAACATCTTTCGTGATGCCGACCCAATAACACCGACGTCTCAGAATTTGTATCATCCTATCTCTGCCCCGATGGCCGGTGCTGTGCACCGATTCTAATACTCTCTGCTTCAATGCACCCTGCACCACTAATTGAGAAATCCACCCTCTACCAGGCTTCTTTAATTTCCTGTACAACAACCCATTAACCACACTCAACCTCTTTCGCTGCTTCAAAAAGCTTTTGTTTTCAGGGGGTAAACCCCTCATCTCTATCTTACTCAGTCTCACTCTCTCATTCACAAAGCTTAACACTCTATACGCATGCACATCTTCTGCTTGTAGTTTTTTCAACTCTTCAGCTGAATATGATGGTAATGATAACAGGGGCATATTACCCACAGGGTTATTATGTCTATCTGCATCTACAATTTCTCCTATCCTAGCGGTTCTTACTTTTGGATTGAATGGTATAGCGCTATGTGACTGATTGAAATGTCACTTTCTTCATCTGATTTTGCAGGTGCTTCAATAAGGTAGCGGGACAAATAATCAGCATTTCCATTGGCACGACCTGGTTTGTGCTCAATGGTGTAGACGAACATCGACATCTGTGCTATCCATCTCTGCTCAATGGCATCCAGTTTTACCTTCTGCCATAAGGCTAGATTCCTACTTTCTGTAAAAAATTCTACTTTAGTACCCAAAAGATAACTTCTGAACTTCTCAGCCATAGCACACTTTAACGCGAGCAACTCAAACTTAGAACTGCTTTTAGAATTACGTTCTGAGGGACGTAGCGTGCGGCTAGCGTAAGCTAAAACTCTTTTCTAACCGGCTTGAATTTGCGAGAGGACAGCCTAAGCCTTGGTATGAAGCATCCACCTCCAATATGAACTGCAATGAGAAGCCTGAGAAGCCTAGCAGCGGTGTTGATGTCAGTGCCTCTTTTAATCGATTAAACGCCTCGTCGCACTCTGGAGTCCACAACAGCCCTATGGGTCCTTTCCTCTTCTTAGTATCACCGGTTTGCTGCTGGTTGAGTTGGCCAACCAGCTCATGTAGTGGTCTTGCAATATTAGCAAACTTTGGGATAAACCTTCAATAATAACTGGCTAACCTTAGAAATTACCTCAGTTCTGTCTGTTCTGGGCACAGGTGCTTCTTTTATGGCTGCCACTTTATCATTCATGGTGCCAATGTGTTCTTCTGAAATGGTGTGCCCTAAAAATCCTTTCTGATAGAAGTTACACTTTTCAGGATTTAGTTTTAGTCCAATGGAATGCAGTCTCTCAAACACTTTCTCAAGCCTACTCAGATGCTCTGAAAAATCCCCAGAAAACACCAAAATGTCATTAAGGTATACCAACAAAATCTGGAAAAAATATTCATTCAGAGAGCATTGCATTAACCTCTAGAAGCTGCTAGCTGAGTTTGCATGCCCCATCGGTATCGTGTATACTTATACAAACCAAACGGGGGGCGGGGGGGGGTGTAAACGGAGTCTTCTCTTGATCCTCTGGTTTCATGGCCACCTGATAATACCCACTGGCAAGATCTAAAGTTGAAAACAATTTGGCGCCACCCAGAGCATAAGATATGCATCTGATCTAGGGAGAGGGTATGCATCGTTTTGTCCTAACATTTACAGCCCGGTAATCAACACACAACCTAAGCCTACCATCTCTTTTCCTCACGAGGACCACCGGGGAAGCCCACGGACTGGAAATTTCCTTAATTATCAGGCTATCTAATAAAGGTTGGAGATGATCTTTTACTTCTCTATAAAATGCTGGGGAAATTCTCCTAAAAGGCTGCTTGATAGGGGTCTCATCTGTCAACTGGATACTATAGGTTACTTTATCTGTACAGCCTATGTAAGTATCTCCCTTGGCAAAAATACTACCTTACCTAGCTAATAACTCCTCTAGCTTATTCTTATCTCTATCACTCTCCTAAAAACTGCTCAAATCTACAGGGCACCTAACATTTTATTTCTCTCTAGCATATGGCCGTGTTGAAACCTCAACTTCCTGAGCACTTTCCATTTTGAAATGGTTGGTCAAATCCACAGTAGCATCTGAAATATCCCAAACTTGAGTACCCTTTGACAAGAGTATGTCTTTGTCCCCCAGATTGACTGCTTGGACTTGGCATACGCCCCGTCTCAAGGTAGTCAATGTGTGGGAAAATGCAAGTCTCGAGATGGGCTGAAAATGACATTTATGTTTTTGTGCACAAATCTAACACATTTTAAACTAATTGCAGTGATGGGGCGGGCAGGTACACAAACACTATTGTCAACAGAAACTTTAACACTGTCCAGTCCGACTCCATGAATCTCCTCCGCTGGTCTGTTTCATTTAAGAAGACTACACAAATCCGGTATTGAATGTAAAATGTTCGTGTCAATAATATCCAGCACTCTTCTCTCCCCATTGTCCATGTCTTTGGTGACAAAAACCCCACAGTCCTTCACTTGTGTCCCACTCAACGCAATGTCACACACACAAAGGACCCCACATTCGAAATCACTTCACCATTCGCGGCCGTCAACTTAACAAATTGTCCTTCCCTTAGAACACAGTTCTGGAACATGTCCTTGAAACAGGCCTCAGTAATGGTGGATACTTGAGAACCTGTATCGATGACACACTGAACAATCTTGCCACATATCAAAACAGTCTCTTCGGGCCTACCACCCACAATTTTAATATCTGAGCCATGACGCTCCCCTTCTAATACCTGCTCCCAGCCTTAGGGGGGTCTCGTTTAATGCCTGCCTGCACTCACGTCTCAAGTGACCTAAACGATTGCATCGCCAGCAACGTGGCGCTTGAGGCTGTCGATCGCTGGTAAGCCTGTTGAGCCTGGCACTTATCTCAGACATCTCTCTCTCTCTCTCTCTCTCTCTCTCTCTCTCTCTCTCTCTCTCTCTCTCTCTCTCTCTCTCTCTCTCTCTCTCTCTCTCGCTCTCTCTGCAGAAAGTCAATCTCACCCTGCCTGGAACTAAACTCTGTTCTTGGTACACGACCTGGTCCAGTATGTGCAGGCCTACATTCTACCGTTTGAGGGACTACCTCAGCCTGCACTGTCCCATCCTGTCCCTGCTGAAACTCCACTTTAGCTGGTGGAGGCATACGTGTCTGAATTTCCCCAGAATTCTCCACATTTCTGGCTCTCACTTCTACCTCTCTGATTTCAGCACCCTGCGGGGACCGCACACCTTTCCATATTTGTGCGTACTCCCTGATCTGAAGAAATGTCACCGGACGAATCTTGCGAGAACTTTTCTTTTAAGACAATTTGGGTGAAACTGTCTCTTATGCCAGCCACAAACTGGTCTCGAAGGGCCTCCCCATTCAACACAGGGACTCCTTGCTTTTCCTGGGCCTTCACTACCCTCTTGAATTCAACATTGACCCCGTGGGAGATGTCATGGACTGTCTCCCCAGCTAGTTGGCGTATTATAAATAACGTTGCCATTAGCTCCAGTAGACTCTTCTTCTCTCCAAATATCTTCAGTAAGGCCCACAGCATGGCCTCGGGGTCTTCCTCAGACGCATGGAGTTCTAACTCTCTCCTGACAGGACTGGTTATGCTGTCGAAAATAAGTTCCACCTTATCGACTGTCTCTAACATGCCAGCCCTCCAAGCTGACCTCATCTCCCTGACGTACTCTTCTACCGATGGTCCACCTTTTACCCCAAAATACCGAACAGGCTTTCTGGTTGGTACCACAATATACCTTAAAGCCTCAGTGAGCTCGCATGGTGGAGCGTTCTCTGGGTGGGAATCTTCGGTTACCATCGTAGAAACTGGCGTTGACTCGTCTTGTTCAACTCTCGCGGCAGCACGAGTACTCCTGGTCTCCATCTTAAGGACAAGACTTAATGCTACGGGTGGTTCTGCAATGGAGTATACCTAGCTAACTTGGGTTTTGCTATCTCTAGAGGAATATTACCAACCATACCAACAAATGAACCGACAAAGAAACCAACTAAAGACCTTAACTAAAACAATCACTAGATACCAAAACAATCCTACCAGAATAATTATAAGGCTGTCAAGATCCTGGTGCAGGCTCGCCACTTGAAACAGAGGTGAAAACACGAGCAAGAACCACTTAATTCTGCTAAAGTAATGTGAAGAGAAGAGGGCGACTCTGACTGCATAGGGCCAAAGAAGAAAACGAATAAAGAGAGAGAACCTCTCACCGTCCTCGGTTAACAAGAATAGTAAAGAATTAAGTTTTATTAAAATCCAGGAATGGGCCGACAGGGAATTGGAACAATATTCTCCATCTCCAGACAAAGAATTACTTCGAGGGTTGTCCTAACACCAACGACTATGTAATTAGAGTCTATCAACTAAATAACAAAGTAGGAAGAACACAAGCATCATTTGTTTATTAAACTTCTAAGTACAGCAAAAACTTCTAATCTACCAAAAACTAATCTACCAAAAACCAATCCACCAGAAACTAATCCACCAAAAACTAATTTACCAAAAACTTCTAATCTACTAAAAACCCAGAAAAATCTAACATCTACAACTAGAATTCTGGCTTTTCCTGTAGATAAAATTTAAAAAAAATACTACTAGGCAAAGACAAGTCAAACATCTCAACATGTTGACCCAACAAGACAACACCAACACCATGTCTTACTACGTAAGACAGCCAACACTCTTGTGTTTGTGACGAATCGGCGCAACAAGGTACAACATCTTGACACTTATTGTTTAGATTTACTTACACCAGACGTCACAAGCAAATGCAACATCTCAACACTGATTCAGTTAACATGTATCAGCCATTGCAAGCAAATAACATCTCAACACTGAATTGGGTTAACACATATCAGGCATTGCAAGCAAGCACAACACCTCAACATTGATTCAGTTAACATGTATCAGACATAGCAAGGAAACAACATCTCAACACTGAATTGGGTTAAGATGCATTAGAAATTACAAGCAAACACAACACATCAACATTGATTTGGCCAACATACAACATACATTGCAAGCAAACAACATCTCAACAATGATTTGGTTAACATGCATCAGACATTGCAAGCAAACACAACATCTCAACACTGATTTAGTTAACATGTATCAGAATGACATCTTTGTGCTGGTAAATCAGGCTACCAATCTTACATATCAAAATGACTAAATTTACCTAGGAATCCATAATAAGCTCACTGCCTACACATTGTAGAATGTTTGATGCATTAATCTGTACCAAGTCACTGGTAACACTGGACAACACAGTGTTTCATATTCAGACCACATACCCATAGAACACAATAAATGTTCAGTCCATGATATAACCAAGATCAAACACTACCTACCACACACCTTGTACTATATAACATATATTGACAGGTTGTACTCCTGTGTTTCACATATGATGGTACGCTTTACTCCTATACAACAATACGCAACAGTATAGACTCTGCCACCATCAGACATTCAGTTGTCTCAACACAGGGACTTCACCGGACAACTACTCCAACAATCCTGTACACAAGCAATGCCTTCGTGGCACGAACAGACATGGACTATGTAAATCCACACTAACTATATGATGCTTAAGCTTGACAAAACTGATACCCACATAAGATATAAATGACAGGGAGCACATATTCATATCTGTAAAATTGCAACACTTGCACATAGGTGAATCACAACTTTCACAGAAAGTTAAAGATAAACATGTATTACACAGGAACTCAACTCACTGAAGCTACTAAGACGGCTCATAAATAAACACACAATAGTATCAAGTGAAAGTACACAAATAGTGGTAAGAGTGCAACATTCGTATGAAACAGAATCAAAGCACAACAATGTCCATGGCTGGATACAGAAAATCAGTACTAATACAAAAACACGTGTACTATATCTGATATTATTACACACCAATGTCAACCAGTGTTGTCTAATGTCACTCACGTCAGTGTACTATTCTTTGTGACTAGACACATAGCAAGTGCATACAAATATCTTTGCGAACGGTGGTACGTAGCATTAAATCACATTCTCTCCACCTTGTGACAAACACCATGCTTAACTTAAGACAGAATCTCAGTCACTGATTCATCATTGTCACAGAATAAACCTGTAACCACATCTTGCTACTGTATACACATATTTCACACATATTATCCCAAATAAAGTTGATTTGATTTGATTTGTTATTAAGTAGCCTTTCTTCCTAGCCATCTCACAAGACTTCACCCCAATGCCAACATGGCCAGCATGCACCCTGTGACATGGTTTTATTATAATTTATTACCCCACACATTGTATATCCCTCATTACTACTTGCTTGGGGTGTCTACAAGGGAAACCATAAAATCAATCACACTGCCTTTTTGATGTTAGTTATTGGAAACACCTACATTTATCACATCCCACTTCACAACACCCTGCCTGATTACCATCCAATTTAACTATATTGTAGTGTACCTTGCCTTTCATTGACTGCAGTCCAAACGTGTTTACTTTAATCACTCATAGCCATTATCAACTCATCTTCATAATCAGCATCATCTACATGTCTATGTCATCTATAATGATCAAGCTGAACTCATTAAATCATAGCTATACCTGATATAATAATGTTTAAACAATTACAATATATATTACTGCCACTAATATTCCTAATATTATGTTCCCCAATAATTTCGACAACCAATATTTGCCCAGCTCTTACAACAACAAGCCTCTTACATTCATAATAATTTACACCGCTGTAAATAAACCACTAGTTCTGAATAATTATTAAGTATTACTTAACCCCGGTGTGCCCAATTATCTCATAACCTGTTAAACACTATCTCCTCCTTTATCATTAGCCATTATTTCAAATTTACCTTTTAAGCTGTTTTGAGAACAAAGGCTGGATGTTACCTGTTGATATGGCCACCCACGTGTTGATTCTCCAAGCGGTGTACCTCAATCTTCCACTTTTCGCATAGTCTTATACAACTTAATTCACGTCCTCCGTTATCTTTAGATCTATCTTTTGTAAACATTATCATCCTGAAGCCCAGATAAGTCTGCGCCATTTTCCACGCAAATGTAACTCTTGCCATTAACCAGGGAGAGTTCCGAACTCCGTTATCTGCCGCTGGGCTCAAGGACTTCTTTAGTTAATTTATTAAAATATTAACTTAAAGATTAAAGCTATGAATCAATACAAGATTAGCTATTTTTAAAATCTGATTAGTTTGATAATCACTTCAATATTAGTATACTTTCATAGCTTTACTGAACTATACATTTAAATAACCAAAATACTATATGCCATGCATGGCTTATAACATTAAAAATAATATACATTAAAAAAAAATAATATAACACAAATTAATTATGGTTACATACCACTGCAAAACCTTTCAGGGTCTAACTAAGTAAGTTTACTGCAGGCATTGGCGCCTCGTCACTTGGTGTGGTGGACTACAGAAAAAGGCCGGTTCCACCTGCGCATGTGTTTTTATGCTGGGGTCAGAACGACTCCCAGAGTTCCAGACCAATCAGACAGTCCGCGCCCTCTGGCGGAATTCCATCATCATCGCGAGCCGAGTACACTAGGACTGTCCATATTTGGCGTTGGTAACACATCAACGCAGCCAGCAAAGCATCTGTCAGCGTTGTGTATGTGTGTGTGTCTGTGGGTGTGTGTGTGTGTGTGTGTGTGTGTGTGTGTGTGTGTGTGTGTGTGTGTGTGTGTGTGTGCATGTTGATAGTTTTATTGTTGTTGTTCGGATGATGTTTCCATATTTTGTTCAACACTTTGTTTTATCTCTTCATCCTCTTTTTTCTTTGTATTGATTACTTCTGAGGTCGATGTGTGAGGTACATTTTGACGAAATTGAGTTCTCTGATGGTTAAAATAATGAACACTGACATCTTCGCTGCTATATTTTGGAACACATCTCACACACACACACAAATATCAAACTTGTGGATGCAAAATGTATTTACTGGCGTGTACACTGGACAAGTCTTGAAACAAATATTGCATGTAGCTGTATGGAAGATTTTAAAGATATCACTGTTCCAGGACAACGTTGGCCTTACAGCAATAAATGATTCCACCTTCCTGGAGTGTTGCATTTATAGCCTGTTGAGGAAATACGTAAAAGATAAGCCCTACTATTTGTCCATTTTGGAGTTGTTTTCGCAGGTAAGATTTCAATAGTTTCTTGCATTATTTCCACATACATAGATTTTTCATTTAAATATAAACTAATTGATTGCTTAAATATTTTGCAGTACTTACAATCTGATGAGTTTAGTGTTCTTATTTAAATATAAAATCCATAAACAATAGTTTGTGCACTTTGTTGGCTGCCATTTGTGGTTGCATCTCGCCAGACGCACTCTGCAGCTTTATGTAGCATATGAAGTGAATAGATGCTAATCGCAGTTTTACTAAACAGTCGTTCTACCCTCACAACGGGGGTTTAGAATATCTGAGAAACCGTGTATTGTTCTGCGAATACAATAAACAGTAGCTGTTTGCTTTGTTAACTGCATGGCTGAATTAAGCAATTCCTGAGTTATGAAAGAAGGTGTTTTTTTTAATGGTCTGTCGACTCCACAGTGTTTCCATAAGATTGATTAACTCTCTTTTCCAGCTGTAATTTAATATGTTCAGTTACTCTGTTTGCTAATTTGCATGTCAATCTACCTTTATAAGTTGCTTGACAATCAGACTGGAATTGATCAATATAGTTTGCTTTGGTGTACGGTGATGATGAATAAGATGTTGATGCTGCTATTTTACTATGTCTCGTTTTTCTTTAGAATTAGCTCAAATACAGCAAACTGGATGCCACTAGTAAGATAATGTCTTGACTCAACCAATAAATATATGTCCTGACTCCACTAGTAAATTATATGATCTCACTCCAGTAGTAAATTGTATGTCCTGACTCCACCAGTAAATTATATGTCATGACTCCACCATTACATTACTTTTCCTGACTCTACCAATAAATGATATTTACTGAATCCAAAGAAGATTACTTGTCCTGACTCCACTATTGAATTATATGTACCTACTCCATCAATATTACGCATGCCTTAATCCTATCGATAAATAGTTTATCCTTCCTCCACAATGAGTAAAATCATGTACTATCTCTACGGTACATTACTTGCCCTAGCTCTACCAGTAAATTGCATGCAACGATTCTGGTTACACGTCCTGGTGATGTGAATAAATTGCATATCGTCCCTTACAATTGTGCTTGTTGCCCTCGCTCGCTTTGGACTCAAGCGTAGTTCATAAACACTACTTTTAGTAGCACTGGATTGAATTTTGCGTGTGGATTAGCTTTCCCTATTACTAGTGTCCTTCACCACCAGGTGAACCTACTCCATATTCAGAGGTCCTTGTAATTTACATCCCCAAGCCAAAGACGAGAACTCCACAATTTAGTCCAACTTCCGGTGTACGGCTTGAACCCCTTACCTCGGCATCAGCGCACCGGATGTTTAGAACGCGCGTTCTTATCCATTCAGTTATGCTGACCTCCTGTCCTACTAGTAAATTGCACGTCTTTACTATAAGCAAACATCATGTTTTGACTCCATCAGTCAATTACATATGCTGGCTCCGAGTAGAGTATCTGCTATGGCTCCTCAGGAGTGGTACATTTGGTGATTCATAAATCATGTTGTTGCTTATAGTTTTTAAATAATAATTAAATACATCGTCCATAGAAGTTTTCTGCTATAGGTCTGCGATGTGACAGAGCCATCAGATTGTGTAAGCTTGAATACACTAGAGAATAGTTCGTCATTCATGTACTCATTTAGCGAGACGACGAATGGAGGCAGCCAATCCTCATTCGACCGCGCTCATGATATTGTCAGAGCTGTTCCTTATCAACTATGCTAATTGATCTGCTATTGCTTACATGGTGTCAATACTTCTATTTCATCTCTCAGATGCATTCCTTCTGTATCGACACTTTCGTTGCTTTCTTCCCTCTTGTTTGCATTGTTTATCTGTGTATGTTTTATATTTCTTTTTCCAGTCAACATTACAAATAGTAATAGGCCAATGCCTGGATACGTTAACGGCTCCACTTGAAGTTACAGGTGATTTCTCCCAGTTCACCGTGGAGAGACACGATGCCATTTCCAAGTGGAAGTCCGGTATCTACTTTTTGTACCTCCCTGTGGCTATTGCTATGCACATGGTAAGTAATCGTAGGTGGCAATATTTGTGTGAACTGGATGTTTTATACTAGAATGGAAGTTGTACCATATTTCATAAAGACAACACATTTGCAAATAGACCCACATACTATAGCTTATTCTTCTTCTTCTTCAGCTTTCCGAGCCATTGAGGTTCTTTGCTGCAAATACAATCCATCTCCATTCGTCTCTCTGGTGGACCTTCTCTTGCCAGTCGTTGATTCCAAGTATAACTTATTATTTTAAAATAAAATTATGTGCATGCATGCATTATTATCATCAGTATCTAGTGATTAATTCCTCAAGAACTGTGTCCCAATAACAGTCTGTCAAATGTGTCACTGTCATAATATAGATGTCCTGCCTATGTTGATGTCATCTGACATATAAATACCACAACCGGCGATGTAGCTTAGGGGCAGTCAATGAGTCTCGCAGTTCCCTCACATACGAGTCTAGGCGTCGAAATTAGCTGCAGGCCATATGGAAGCAGACCCCGTTGCGCTGATTTCGATGGTATGAGGCGACGGTCGTTCAAATATCAATGGCAAACTACTGAACGTAAAAATCCCAAAGAGCCAAATAATGCTGGGGTTGATTACGACGTCCTATAAAGGACATGCAACTAACCTGCATACGGACTCCATTTATATTGTGGTCTCCTTCATTTGGAGACATGGACATGGCGTTATAAACGAGAATGAAGAGTATGACACCAGTGTTGGGGAACTGAATCAATACGTCATTGTTGAACATTAGTTAGAGAATGGAGTAATTGTCCGCAGTGTTTAGGAACTGAATTAACATGTCTTACGTGGACATTTGTTATTTCTGAGCAGATGTCAATATTTCATGTGATTTGCAGGATATTGTGATCAATCCCAACCCCAGGTTAATTTTCTAGGAAAGTTTACCTTCAGTACTTTGCCATTGCTTTCTCAACAAGAAGTCACCGTTGAAGTCCAACAATGATTGGTGTATGGAACGATATCCCAACCTGCCATCAGTCTACCAGAAATTCAAGCGCATTCAGATGCCTTTGAGTACTTCATATGAATGCATTGAACATGTCACATCACAATCTTACCAAATTATGCCATGTGGAAATATTAAACTGTTTGAGGTCTAACTTCACACTGGGACCTTCAGCATTTAAGAATTAATGATGCCGAAGATAGAACATGAAACATTATAGAATAAGATAACAATGTTTGACAATGAACCTGTTTGTTTATCTGTTGGGAAAATAATGACAAATTGCTTCAGAATTCAACGTGAGAATCACCGAGGTTGGGTATAGTATTATAATATTCTAACACATTTTCAAGCCTCTTATTCTGGATTTATTTATACCTTTCAAAAATATCATAGAAGTGAAACCTGCCTTGGCGTCGTATGGGTCGGGATGGAATAAGTTTGAGACAACAGGACAATCTATTGTTGCGGAGTATGTATTACAGATTGAACGCAAGGTGCTCTTGCTGCAGACGGCACACTTTAGTTCTTCTTCTTCTTTCGTTCGCTTGAAACATGTCTACAACTGCAATACACTTTAGTGAACAGTATGAAGACAGAAGTTGTGTTATTAAGATACATGCTTTTTATTTCATTATTTCGTTTCTCGCTTTAAAATCAATATTAAGGAATATTCCCTACAATCCCCTACTGGATTGATTTTTGGGGATGGGACAAAATTCCCTACTTTGATACCCCCGCCAACAGGCGAACACACTCCGAATTCTGAAGTACTTTATTGCATGTCTCCAAGTCAAGGACAAGAAGTAAACATGTAAGTCCAACTGACCGGAAGTTTAAGAACGAGCCCTCTTATCCAATCGGTCACGCGATGTCCAGACTAAGGTGTAGGAACACGGGAAACTAGTATATGCTACCAGTTTCACTGCCGAGTGTCACGTGTCAGTAGACGACTAATCGTCACTCATTATTGAACTTTTAATCCTTAGGTTAATCTTTAGCTTAATCATGATTGAGTCGATGTATGATGTCCGCCTCGAGTGCTGGAGGTCCCGGGTTCAAACCCCGGTGAGGGCCGGAAATTTTTTCACGTGGACTTCTAGTAACAAAATTTCACCTGGTCTCTGGGTAGTGAGATCGGACGCCCGTGTGTATTGTTGCGCACGTAAAACATCCCTTGGCATTTGGAAATCGAAAAAAGAGTAATGGCGCTGCCCGGGCAAAATTTCGAGTTAAAAATCTACCCGCAGTATTTCAAGATCCTCGCCGGTTGATCCTCAGTTCGTGCGCTGAGCTGAGATTCTCCGGACTCAGGCTTGAGTTAAGAGTAGAACGAGGCACTTATGGGTTACACCCGTGTGCTGTGATGTGATCCTTCAACTAAACTAAACTAAACTAGATGAATATTTAGGAAGTACAATGATTACCATAGCCAGCGACTGTCCCTCTGATGAATGTTAGTGAGAGCCAATACACGGGAGACTTGCGCTGTAACTTTGTTGATGTTCATTCTGCATTAAAGTATTGTGGCCTTGCACCATTGCCATCCTGATAACGTGGTCTGTGTAATTGCAGTGGTGTATGTTCAACTGATCAGACGCGCATGTGTCGTGACTTCCTTTAAAATGTCGTCCCTGGAGTGAGGGGAGTCAACACCCACATTATAATATTTTTTCCCCTATCAATATCCTGGAGAATCCACCAGCTTCCGTCCAACACACTCCATCAGCCCATGGACACCTTTTCCTATCACTCTCTCACTGTCGAACTATGCCCCCTCTCATACTTCCCCAACGCAACATATTCAACAACTCTTGCTTCTAAAAATTAATACAGATTAATTTATTAAAAGAAAAGTGTATGCGAAGAAAATGTGTGATGTGTTCTATAATGTGTGTAGGATCGGATTCTCAGATAATACCATAGTCAAGCTGAAAAAACATCTGATGGCTGCATAAATGTGGTTTCTGAGGAAAATGCAAAGAATACCATGGACAGACAGAAAAACCAATGACCAAGTACTACAGAAGACAAATGACAATCGTAAATTGATCAGAGAAATTAGACGTAGACAGTCAAAATTTTTTGGACATGTTATGATAAGAAATGGATTGGAGAACTTAGTGACAACTGGGAAGATCGAAGGGAGCAGACCAAGACTAAGACAGAAAGGCAAATATCTGGCTGATCCACGACTCTGGTGATCGAGTGAAATGGCGAGTCATGTCCGCCCACGCTTTCTGGCATGGCACATGATTGATTGATTGATATGTGATTGCAGGCTGGGATCTCTGATGAGGAATCGCACACAAAAGCAAAGACAATATTGGTACAGCTGGGTTGCTTTTTTAAAGTGCAAGTAAGTCTTCTTCTTCTTCTTCTTCTTCTTCTTCTTCTTCTTCATCTTCTTATTATTATTATTATTATTATTATTATTATTATTATTATTATTATTATTATTATTATTATTATTATTATTATTTTTACTATTACAAATAATTCATTCGCTTAAAATGGTTTCTCTACCTATATCATGTTGTCTCTTGTATAAACATCACTGTCTATTTTAGCTAACTCAATGATCAACATTGCCTCTCTAGGCCAGGAAGCTCGCTTAGATATGACTTATTCGAGTCAGTCTTAAAGTATGGGACTTACTGCCTGCATGTGTAATGGATTGTATACTGTTGTGAGGCGCACAGTAATGATGTGTTCTGGTCTGTACTTAAAATGTAATCACCTTGTGGTGGTGTTGATGGATTTCTGATTGATTTGTTGACTCTCTTCTTTTGGTTGTATGTAATAGGTACGTCCGGTTGCTCTTCTGTTGCTTCCTCCTTAGCTAAGTTATCAGCTCTCTCGTCTCCGGGCAACCCACAGTATGATGGCATCCACTGTAGGTGAAATTATGATAGGTGCCTAGCTCATACAGTAGTGTTGATAGTATTGACATTTTTATTATCATTATTATTATGCCAATCATCTCCCAATGCAGCTTAAGCGCGCAAACTCATGCCAAGCACCTTGTAGACTTGTTCATGATTGATTTGATTTTGAATCTAAAGTTTCCTACCGGATGAGGTAGCCATTCGAACGCCTGACACCCTTAGTCCCTTTTGCGACGTTGATGGTAGGATACGGTTTTACTTTGCTTTACTTCCCTTACGGGAGATAGTAACACACGGGCACAAGTAAGTGATGCTGAATATTTGTTCCACATGGATAGCTGTATATACTTCTTCTCTGGTCCTCTCTTGGCGGTGATGAGTCTCCCCAATTATACACCTCTGTAGCTAAGAAGATCGGCGTGTCCAACATCAGCGTCTCAAGCCAGGTACCATCCATGGTGACCAGGTCTACGTTTCCTTGGGTAAATCTTTATACCTAACATGTTGTCAGGACAGTGGCCTTATGGTCTGCTCTGTGTGATAACCCACTACCTTGACTTTTTAAACATGCTGGTTCACGCTGATCTCTAAGCTTGATTACATGAAATGTAAACGGAGGCGATAGCAGCGTTGATAGGAACTGCACTGATACTGCCATGAGCACGATTAGACGAGGGTTCAAATCCCCAGCTCCTCGCAATTCTCTCATGCCTGCACAATGCGATAGCCTTATCACATCACTGACTCATTGCTGTTTTGGGACTAATTATTCAACTTATGTTCATGAAATGTTGCCATGTGTTCCTTGTGGCACGATAGCTGAGGGAATTCCATAACTGTTTATATGTAGTGTCCCACAAGAAATCATGTCAACACAAGTAGCAAACTGTTGGGACACAGGGACATAACGTAGAGTGGTGCTACGCTGGCCCTCGAGATGATTATATTGCCTGTACAATGAGTGTGGGATGTCTTATTTTGATACGAGTGAATTAACGTCTTCCAAGAAATCTTCATTACTCCTTCATTCTGTCCACAGTATTCTCACCATTCTTGTATAAAATCACACCTCAACAGCTTCCACATTATTTCTCACCTGTCTTCTAAATGTCGATGATTCGCTTCTCTGTATCAGGATTGGCTGAATTTAGCTCTTAAAATCCGTTTCCCTCACCTTGATTAACTGTCGTGAGATGGCTGGCAGGTGTCGTTCCTAATGGATTAAACGACAGAAACAGTTATGTGAGAAAGTGACGCTCCTATAAATTTCAAAAGACAGCGATCGTAACTTTAAACACTAGCCGTACGTATTGGACACGGAAGCGAAATCCCGTGGGGAACGGAGGATTGTCTACCGGAGGAGTTCAAAGACCAGAGTCCGTGTTTTACTGAACGGAGAAGTCACCGATGTCAAGAAAGATCGTTTATCTCAGGGAAGTTCGGAGCAAGATCAAACAGTTGGATCGCGTTGAAATACGGTGAACGGAGTCCTTTGATCAAACGGAAAAAAAAATAGAACGGGAGATCGTCTTTATTAAAGACGGTGATCAGTACGGTTGTACGGAGATCAAACGACCAGGGAAGAGAACAGAGACTGAGGGTTTAAGAGAAAAACAAGTGACGTAGTCAAGCCAATAACTTTGGACTGAATTTACTGTTTTAAAAATGAGTTGAAATTTGCATTTACGACCGGCGGGTGTAGATTGAATTCAGTGCCGAAATAGAATATATGTCACTAAGTCTAGGTTGTGTAAAGTCGACCCGCACTTTTCCTTTATGGAATTAAGTGGTGTAATTCTAGGCAGGAATTAGTAAATAAGGTTCCCTACACTTGAAATTGAAAGTGGTTACCAATCTGAGCAGAAGAAATTGGTCATGCTCGGGGAAATTGATACAGGATCTGAAGTGTGACCCTGTTTTAACAAGAAGGGCAGACCAGTGTGAGTTAAGATGCCCAACGAAACTGAAGCACTCTAACTATGTAATATAGACCATAGAGAAAGGAAGAGACGATCATGAATATTGTTTTTATGAGTGACAATCCTCAGTGCATAAACGATATTGTTGGACCAGTGTTTATATTCATTAATGCAAGGACTATCTTACTGGCCGATATATAGAGTGTGTAAAACTAGAAGACCCTAAGTAACGCAATCAAACATTGTTGATCAGACAGTCACCGGAACTATAAATATTCCAGAGTGTCGAATGTGTACTAGTAAAAAACAAACACGAACTACCTTAACATTCAGTGAAGAATATATTACTCAAAAGGTTTCCAGAACGGATTGGCAATAAAACGATCATATTTTCAGAGAGAAGCAGCCCGGTGAGATATTTCTTTATCTGTGCTGTGTGAAGTCGAATGGCTGTATAATGATGACAATTGGGATGCTGATCCTAGAATAGATCTTGTCACACATTCAAGATAGATAACACCACATATATTCACACCCATACATCGCACACACAACTGACACTTTTCTACAATAAATGTCTTATCATTTTGTTCGAAGCCTGTGTTAGTGTGGGTATGTGCTGAATGAACGTGAAGAGGGGTAGTGTCTGTTGAAGAGAGAGAGAGAGAGAGAGAGAGAGAGAGAGAGAGAGAGAGAGAGAGAGAGAGAGAGAGAGAGAGAGAGAGAGAGAGAGAGATAGTGATTAAAAGACTTTAAATAAAAAGGGGGGGGGGAGGTATGTAGACAAAGGTCCAACAGCAGAGGAAAACTGGGAAAAGGATATTTCACAGGTGTGCTTGTTGATTCCACTTTCCCCCCAGGGACCACAAGCGACATTAACAAAGATAAAATGCGGAGAATTGTCTTACTTTTATGAAATGCAGTCTTTACTTGCGTTATTCTACAATTAACCGCTTTAATAATCTTCCATCTGCTTATATTAAAGTACCTAAATACTTGAATACATTGACTTGTTCAGGTTGGTTCTATGCACTTTGATGCTGTAGTTGGCTATACAATTGTTTTTGTAATAACCAGTACTTATGTTTTTATGTTGTTCTGACTTAGACCTTTGTTTTGATTGTCTGTGTTATATATATATATATATATATATATATATATATATATATATATATATATATATATATATATATATATATATATATATATATATATATATATATATATATTAATGCTGGTGTGTGATGTGTGTTTTATATATATATATATATATATATATCTATATATATATATTTGTGGTGTATTATACTATATATAATATTCTAATATATATAATAATAGATATTTTTTTATATACTATATATATCTGATATCGTGTATATATATTATATATCTATCTTATATCTATATATCCTCTATTACATCTATATATCTTATATATTATATATATATATATATATATATATATATATATATATATATATATATAATCTCATGTAATTGCGTTTCATTTTCAGCTACGAAAAGTGTTCTTTAGCATAAACCTCGATGTTTTCAATACGCACACCAACTGATATTCCTAACATGTCTTGCATGGATCTGACTGTTGTTATACACTACCAGAAATCAAGCGCACGCACGTCAGAAATGTGTTAGTGGGCCTATTTTGCTGGGTCATGTGATAAAATGTTGTCATTTCCTCAGAATGATTATCTTGACTGTTTTCGTGCATTTGAAGTCACTGGAAAAGTTGGATCTGATATTGAAGAGAACAAATGTACTTGGCTAATTGTGAAAGCACTAGAGATTGCCTCCGACGAACAGAAAGAAGAACTTAAGGTAGAGTTTATTTATTTCCTGTTTTTATTTACTCTTCCCTACTTCACTTTTGCTTCATGAATCTCAAATATATTTAATGAAGTATTAAAGTAAGGACATTACATGTGGCCAAAGAGCTAGGGATATTCTGGTGCAAGCGAGGAACAGAGGATGGTGATCCTTTGGATACATGTAGAATAGACCAATTAATTACAAATTATTGAATATTGTGTTGATTATTATATATGTAGAGGCGACCAAGATTGTTTTAATAAGAATATGTTTAGAGGAAACCAACTAATTTTAAATGATTGAAGACTGTGTTCCACCAAGATAATAAACACAGAGACAAATAAAATGGACAAAATTGATACCCAGCAGAAATAGTTTTAGAAAGACACTAATGAATGTGAAAATATATTGAAACTGGAGGGGGTACCCAAATAAAGTAGATTATAAGGCCCTCCTTTCCTTCGTTAGTCTACGAGACACCCTTGGGCAGGTGGAGTACCTTTTAGCACCCTCTTCCCAATCGGGTTACGTGGACGCCATGGAGCTGTCTTGGATGGGTTGAGAGCAGCCGACAGATTGTTGTTGTTATGGTCGCAATTTGCGGCGAAAGTAGATGACTCATCAGGAGAGATGAATGACTATGGCACCGCAAGTAACGTCACTGCCCAAGGAACGCAATGGCAAACTACCTTCTGCAAAACTTGCCAGAAACCGTAACAACATGACAGAAACATTATAAGAAATAGATCTGGTGGTGAGACTGCCAAGCCAGGTAGATAAGATAACACTGGGGAAGAGTGTGACACAGGCGCCAGTGCTAGTAATCGTTATGACAGAGTTAATCCTGACGGTGTTACCAAGGAAATCACATGTGTCAGACTAAGAAGGAGAGTGAGACTAGGAAGGTGAAATGCGAGAAGTCTGTATGAGGAAAATCTTAAGATAGTATGTGATGAGATTGAGAGGTTAAATATTAACATTTTAGGAATTAGTGAACAACGTTGGAGTAGAAAGGGACATTTTACAACTGAAAATTCAAGGATGTATTCTGGTAGAGATGTCGGAGGGCAGAGTGGAGTAGCATTTTCTTTAGATAAAACAACTACAACAGGTTTAATTGGATATAACCCGGTTAGTGAAAGAATCCTTACATTCATACTTAAAGAACCACACCAAAAAAAAAAAAAAAAAAACCGCAACTCTCATACAGATATATGCATCTACTTCAACAGAAGAGGAGGACGAAATTGAAGATATTTACAGCACACTGGAAGACACATTACATTTGACGATAATGACATGACTATAATAATGGGAGATGTTAATAATGGGAGATGTTAATGTAAAAGTGGGTACTGGAAGAGCTGAACATGCGAGACATGTGTTAGGAAAAATTGGATTGAGAAATAAAAATGATGCAGGTGACAAATTAATTGAATTTTGCACAGACAACGAGTTAACAATAACCAACACACTTTTTAAACAACACCCAAGAAGTCTTTTCGCGTGGAAGTCGCCGGACAGTACTACAAAAAAAAAACAACAACAGAAGTATATTTTAATACAAAGAAGATGGAGATCAAGCATAACATCGGTAAAAACCCTACAAAGTGCAGACTGTGATACAGATCATCAGTTATTAGAAGCAGATGTGAAAGTGAAACTCAATAAGCTAACCCGAGGACCAAGGCCACTTCGTTTTGATCGCACAAAAATAACCGATGCATACAACGTAGAAATGAAGAATCGCTTTGGGGTCTTGATGTCTATACAGGAGGAATTAACACTTGATGAATTCGCAGTACAATCTAGAGATATTTTGATAACTGCAGCCAAAAATTTAATTCCGACCTAGATAAAGCAACATAAGCTACGGATTACAGCAGACAAGTTAGAATGAATAAAACAACGATGGCAACTGAAACAGAAAGGGGGTCAAACCTATGACAATAGGATGAAGTATAAATATTTAATTAGAGAAATAGGAAAGAACACACGAAAGGACAAAAACCATTGTATACAAGATTGATGTACCAGAAAAGAGCACCATAATAAGAATGGAAAAAATTACGAAATGTTCAAAGAAATGAATTCATTGACAAGAAATGTTCAACCTCTATTAAATGTTATCTGTGATAAGTTGGGAAATACCCTAACAGAATCTATAAAAATTCTAGAAAGGTGGCAGGAATACTGCAGTGGAATGTATGAAATGAATGACTGTGAGGATATGAATGAGACAGATGAACCAAAGACGGCAGGGACAGAACTTGAATCCGCATTAGATGACATTCAATGGGCAATAAAGAACCTGTAAAAAAGTAAATCACAGCATGTGATGAGATACCAGCTGAACTAATTAAAGTAAGAGGAGAAGAAAGCATACAAATCTATAACGCTTTATGTAAATAGATATGGTATATGACCAACAGATTAGAAGATAACTATCTTCATTCCAAAACCAAAAAAGGGCAACCTGAAAGTATGCACCAACTATAGAACTGTTACCCTGATCAATCATGCAAGTAAACTTCTACTAAAATCATAATGGGAAGACTTCGTAAGAAAATGGTAGACGAAATTCACGTGGTTCAAGTTGGATTTATACAAGGAAGTGGAACGAGAGATCACATACTCAACATGCGTTTAATATTAGAGAAGTGTAGAGAACTTGATCTAAACTTATGCTCATGTTTTGTGGATTATTCAAATTCATTTGACTGTGTACAACATCAGAAACTTTGGGACATGATAAGGAAAATTGGCTTTCCATCGCATTTAGTACACCTCATAAAAATGCTCTATCTCGACCAACAAGCAGCGGTTAGAATAGATGGCGAGACATCGAGTGGTTTGACTTCAAGCAAGGAGTCCCTCAAGGCTGTGTTCTGTCCCCCTATTTGTTTAACCTGTACGCTGAAAATATAATGAGAAATGTCAGAGATGATATAAACAAAGAGCTATATGATGCCCTAAATATTGGTGGTCATGAAATACCAGAGATTCCATATGCTGATGATACAGTTTTACTATCCATATCACAATGAATGAAAGCTTGAAGAGAAAAATCGTTGATGGGTATATGCCTGGGAAGAGGCTAAGGGGAAGGCCAAAGAGAAGATGGGTGCAGATGTTGCGGATGATCTGCAGATGGGTGTATCGGATGCGGGACATCTTGCTTATGACCTAGAATGTTTTTCCGGACGGTTGTTAAAGGAGTGAGATTCTGCAAGGGACATGCTACTGAATGAATGAATGAATTGGAAATTTCCACCAAGGTGGCTGCTCCCAGCTGTTTTTCATGCCCTGAAAGTTTCTACGCTTGTCGCGCCTTATTATACTCACCACATCTTGCCTTGTACTGGAAAGTCTTGACCGTTGACTTTTGCTGCCTGGTTCTGCCTTTCTCCACGAATATGCTGCAAGGGTGGTGGTCGCTGCCGTGGTACCCTAGGACACCCCATCTACACACTGTAGTGAGTGAAGGAGAAACCAGAGCCAGATCAATAACACTGTCCTCATCACCTGGGCGGCTCGCTGTCCTGGTGACACAGCCAATGTTGATGCAAACCAGGTCAATGGTTTCAAGTGCAGTCTCGAGTTTCTCCCCCCTGCGTGTTGGAGGAGATGTTTCCCCATGATCTGCCTTAAGCGTTGAAATCGCCACAGAAAATGACATTTTTTCATGACCTAATATGTCACTTAAGCACTGCCACTTCTTGGACTCCACACACGCGTTCCGGGCATAAAGATTAACGAACACGAATGGTAGACCGGATTGAACTCTGACCGCCTGTATGTGTATGTCGTTATTGTCCCAGCTGGCCATGTCTAGCTCTGAAGCAACCATACTATCGCGGATGAGAATCGCCATTCCCAGGTGTCGCCTGTTGTAGAAAAATTTGAAGCAGGCAATTTTGAGTAGCTGATCACCCAGTCTCGACTCCTGGAGTGCTACAATGTCGTTCCTGTAAATCAGGTTTTCGAGAATAGAACCACGTTGTTTTACACTGGCGCAGTTCCAATATAGGATGCGAGTATACCTGAGGCCTAGACGGACGGTCACAATTAAGTCTAAAACATCTTACCCCTCCACGCTTGCAGCCACCACGTTGGCCCCGCCGTCTTGTTTTGTTGGCCGCCGTCCTCAAGGAACACACACATTGATCCTCGGAATGGTGGAATGTTGAGATGGAGAAGGCCTGGATGGATTAGCGTATTGATGTAAGAAAATGGCAAAAAGCCAAGAAGAACAGAATTGCCCATCCTGGTCCCTGCATGCACTTAGAAAGGGAGATGCACACAAACGTAAGCTATTTCAAAACTGGTTAAGGTGGAATAACGGTGGCAAATGGGCAGAAGTATGTCAAAGAGTAAGCACAGACAAGTCACTGAAATTGTTCTGGCGACTACATATCAGCATGAGTGAGGTAGTCAAGAATAAGAGAATTTCTGACTTCCAAGGTGATGACCTCATCTGGCAGAGGACTGGCGAGACAAAGGGCAAAGCCCTCTTCGAACGCTATCTAGAGCAGAACAATCAGACAGACATGAGAAGCCTAAATCTTGTCAAGGAGCCACCTCAGACAGGTGTAAGGCCCAGAACATTTCGGATGAAGACACTTTGACAGTGAAAGAAATCAAGGCTCTGCTTAGACGATCAAAAAACAGCCCTCCGGGGCCAGATGGCATAAGATATGACGACATCAATAGATGTACCAACAACGAACTAGAGAAACTAGCAGACATGTACAACAACAGTATAGGTAGTGCTAGCATCAAGGAGGAGTGGTTACACAGCTATCTGGTTCCCTTGCCGAAGCCTGACAAAGACCAGACAAAAATTCAGGGATATCGAGTAATCACCATGCAGAATACAAGAGCCAAGCTGCAGGAGAAGTTAATTGCCAGAACGAACGAACAAACGAACGAAAATCTTTATTTTCAAAGGGTTAAGAATTGGGCACCCAGGCGCGTCTGACATTCTGCCCTTGTTCTCTATTTCCTCTCATTCATTCTTTCATTCAACATCTCTTATGAAGCAATTCTTTAACAACACAAGAACAATAAGTATTAAAACGCATGAAAAATAATCAATAATACATGACTCGTTGAGTCAATGTTTAACATGGGCATCATAAATAACCAAGGTGGGTGTAACGTGCCACACATATGGGAATGTTTTATTTATTTTTTTTTGGGGGGGGGGGGGGGGGGGGGGGGGGGGGGGGGGGGGGGGCTAATTGTAGTTCGAGATAATTTACCATTATTATTATCTTTTTTTAAGGGGGCATGTAGTCTGTCCTGAGGTAGTGTTCAAACAGGTTGCGACTGTATGTATAATGGTTGGTGGTGTCTTTGATTTCTTGTGGGAGATTAATCCACAAATGAGTGGCAGATTATGCTAAGCTTGTTTTATATAAGTATATCCTAGGTTTAGGGACATGAAGTATATTTAGTCGTTCGCTATGTCTTGCGTTATATTTAAACAATGACCAAAGGTAGCTTGGGGCATTTTAAAATAGGATTTTGTGAGTTAGTTTAGCCTTAATAAAAAGTAGGCGTTTGTGGAGTGGCAGTAACTGAAGACGTTCATGTAGGTTAGAATTGTCTGTAAATTTATCACCATTGATTAGACGCACTGCCCTTTTCTGGAATGAATAAAGGCGTTTTGTTATTTATTTGGAGCATCCATCGGAAAAATTACAGAAACCACCGGAAAATATCAAGCCAGCTAGAGAAACAAGGTGTTTTCCCACCTACCCTCGGAGGGTACCGCCCCAAAAGAGAAGCCTGGACCAATGCAGCAATTTTTGCCCATGATGTTTATGAAGGTTTCCACTCAGGTATTGAAACTTTTGCTGCAGCGATTGATCTTGAAGACGCATACGAGCAGGTCACTGGACCGGGGAGGACATTGTCATATACCGACGATGTTTTAGTGTATCATCAGGGTAAGAATAGAGATCAGGTTGCTGTAAAACTGCAAACCGAACTCAATCGCATAAGTACTTGGTGTGCTGAAGCTGGGGCAATGGTCAACCCAACAAAAGCAACAGTGACATGGTTCTCTTTGAATAATCATATTGTTAACACCCCATCACCATTGTTAATCTGTGTTCAGAGACTATGGAAAGAACGCAGGCAATGAATTACCCGGGGATACGTTTTGATCGAAGCCTTGCTTATAACGAGCACATAGACCAAGTGATAACAAAGGCCAAGCTGGATTTGGCTGCGATGCGGATGATGGCGGCGGCAAACTGTGAGCAGTGCCATATATGCCTCCTATATGAGGGGCTGGTCATGTCTGTTTTGAGTATGCGATGGCAATCCTGACTCTAAGCCACAAGCACATAAAAAGGATGGAAGGGATACAAAACGAAGATATGCGCATTATCCTTGGATGTACAAGAGATACAGTTTGCAGGGCGATGCGCTACCTTCTTGATTTTCCAATCATTGAAGACAGACTACAAATTTGCAGAGCACTTGCCTACCTCAGAGTTAACGCAAACACACAACATCCACTGCATAGTGAAATGAGGAAGGTGAAGGGCAGGAGGCTAAAAAGAGGAAGGTTGTGGATGGGTCAAGCCGATTACATTCTTCAACAGGTGTGTTCACTGGAGGACTTAGAACCTGGCGAAGAGTGGGTACAAATGCCAACAGATTTCTGTACGTTTTTTTCAGTTTGCATCCAACTAGACAGAAAATGCAGACAAGAAAATCCGGCTGCTGTGGAGGCGGAAGTACAAGCGTTGATTTTTGAGAATTCGTTAGACGGTGATGCTGTTATCTACAAAGATGGGTCGGTCGTCTGACATGTGAGAAGCTCATGGGCCTTCACGGTGCGGGCCAGAGGGAGAATTGTAAAGGAGGGCTCTGGTGCTTTTGTTGAGACCACAAGTAGCTTGACTATAGAAGTTATGGCAGTAAGGTAAAGCAATAACATGGCATATTTCCTTAGCGACTCAGTGAGCATGCTCAAGTGGATAGAGACGGGGTCGATCCGAAGAGAGTGGTTGCTGTCTCTGGAACGGTCTCTTCTGATAAAGTTAGTTTCATCTTCGTGCCAGGGCATGCAGGAGTACAAGGAAATGAGCGGGCTGACAAGCTCGCAGGTAAGGCTAAGGTGGAGGGCGGACGCGCCATGGACCAGGCTGACATTCTGAATGCTCTACTTGAAGTAAGACTTGTGCGAGAACCAAGTGATGACTGCGAATCTACAACCATGGTCAGACTGCGAGAACAGCAAATCGAAAGAGAGGTGGCCAAACAAGAACACTAAGCAGGAAGCCAAAGAAGATAGATAAACCAACACAGAACTGGTGTCGTTAGCCGCTACACGCTGCAGGATTTGCTGAGGAGGGGATCCGAGCACTTATGGACTGAATGGTTCGATGTGCAATGAGGATGATCTGTCGACTGACTGACTAACTAACTAACTAACTAACTAACTAACTAACTAACTAACTAACTAACTAACTAACTAACTAACTAACTAACTAACTATGAATTGGAAATAACTTGAAGATGACAACGAAGGTTTCACGTACTGTTTGAGGTGCTCTTCTCTCTCTCTCTCTCTCTCTCTCTCTCTCTCTCTCTCTCTCTCTCTCTCTCTCTCTCTCTCTCTCTCTCTCTCTCTCTCTCTCTCTGTGCGTGAGTGTGTGTGCGTGTGTATTTATTTTTCTTTGAAATTGTTGTTGACTATTGATGTTTCACACTATAAAGAGGTGGGATGAATACACAAGTGATGAAGAAAGATCAGAATTCATAGAAGAAAATTACCTAGAAGGTGCGTAAATTAGAAGGACTATGGTGACCAATGAATAATCTGCTTATATATAAAAGGCAATGTGTGTGGATATGTATGTCCTTTATGCGTTCGCGAACGGCCCATCCGATTTAGATGAAATTTTCTATACTCCTTCCTCTCTTTCCAGCGCTGCCAACTGTCATATGTTTGTTTCTTCTTCCTCCTCCTCCCTCCTCCCCCTCCCTAAACACATACGTAAATATATGATGATGATGATGAAAGAATCCCCGAACCAAAACGCTAGGACAAGCGAAGAAAATGACGTGACTACACAGAATCGTCACACGGCAATCATCATCATCATCAAGTGCCGTGCCGGCTGGCGTAGGCGTTCATGGTTCTCCATAGATCTTAGTCTTTGGTTTTCTGGATCAACTCTGCTGCTGATATATATGCCTCCATGCCACGGCAATATCAATAACAATTCATCTTTTTATGTGTAAGGAAGTTATCTACAGTCGTGTAGAAGGGAAGAACAATCAATGGAAGGACCGAAATCACAGAACCTAGACGAGTATGAATTCGGAATAGCGAACTCCCTCCTCCTCTCTTCTCCGCCTCCCTCCTCCTCCCTCTACCTCCTCCCCCTCCTCCTCCTCCCTCTCTCCCTCCTCCTTCTCCCTCTTCCCTCTCCCTTCCTCCTCCATCCTCCTCCCTCCTACTCCTTCCTCCTTCTCCCTCCGCCTCCTCCCTCCTCCTCCTCCCTCTCCCTCCTCCTCCCTCTCCCTCCTCCTCCTCCTCCATCCTACTCCCTCCTCCTCCTCCCACTACCTCCTCCCCCTCCCTCCACCCTCCTCCTCCCTTCTCCTCTTCCTCCTCCCTTTCCTTCCTCCTCCTCCTCCCTCTACCTCCTCCTCCTCCCTCTACCCTCCTCCTCCCTCCTCATCCTCCACCTCCCTTTCCTTCCTCCCCTCCTCATTCTCTCTCCTCCTCCCTCCTCCCTCTCCCTCCTCCTCCTTCCTCCTTCTCACTCCGCCTCCCTCCTCCTCCTCCCCCCTTCCCCTCCTCCCTCCCCTCCCTTCTCCTACCCCCTCCTTCTCCCTCCTCCTCCTCCTCATCCCTCCTCCAATTCCTCCTCCATCCTCTTCCTCCCTCTTCCTCCTCCTCCTCCCCCTTCCTCTTCCTTCCTCCTCCTCCCTCATCATCCTCTCTCCTCCTCCCTCCTCCCTTTTACTCCCTCCTTCTCCTCCCTCTAACTAATCCCCCCTCCTCCCTCCTCCTCCCTCCTCCTCCTCCTACCCTCTTCCTCTTGCCCTCCCACTCTCCCCTCCTCTTCCTCCTCCATCCTCCTCCTCCCTCTTCCTCCTCCTCCTCCCTCCTCCTCCTCCCTCTTCCTCCTCCTCCCTCCTCCTTCCTTTTCCTCCTCCTACCTCCTCCCTCCTCCTCTCTCCTCCCTTTTCCTCCCCCTCCCTCTATCTCGTCCTCCTCCTCCCTCCACCTCCCTCTTCCTCCTCCTCCATCCTCATCATTCTCCTCCTCCTCCTCCCCCTCCTTCTCCTCCCTCCTCTTTCTCCCTCCTCCTTCTACCTCTTCCTCCCTCCTCCTCCTCCCTCCTCCTCCTCTCTCCGCATCCTCCCTCCTCCTCCCTCCCTCTCCCTCTTCCTCCTGCGTTCTCCTCCTCCCTCCTCCTCCCTCCTCCTCCCTCCTCCTCCTCCCTCTTCCTCCTCCTTCCTCCTCCCCCTCCTCCCTCTCCCTCCTCCATCCTCCTCCCTCCTCCTAATACCTCCTCCTCTCTCCTCTCTCCTCCTCCTCCCTCCTCCTCCCTCTTCCTCCTCCTCCCTCCTCCTCCCTCCTCCTCCTTCTCCTCTTTCCCCCCTCCTCCTCCTAATCCCTCCTCCTCCCTTCCTATTCCTCCCTACTCCTCCTCCTCCCTACTCCTCCCTCCTCCTCCCTCCTCCTTCTCTCTCCACCTCTCTTCCTCCTACCTCCTCCTCCTCTCTCCTCTCTTTTCCTCCCTCCTTCTCCTCCCTCTACCTCCTCCCTCCTCCTCCTTCCTCCATATCCCTCCTCCTCCCTCTTCCTCCTCCTCCCTCCTCATCATTCTTCCTCCTCCTCCTTCTCCCCCTCATACCTCCTCCCTCCTCCTTCTCCCTCCTCCTTCTACCTCTTCTTTCCTCCTCCTTCTCCCTCCACCTCCTCCCTCCTCCTCCTCTCTCCTCCTCTCCTCCTCCTCCCTCCTCCTCCCTCCTCCTCCCTCCTTCTCCCTCCTCCTCCTGCGTTCTCCTCCTCCCTCCTCCTCCTCCTTTGATGCGATTTAGTCCTGCTGCATTGAATCAAGCCGTTATGATGTCTCTACAATACAGACCTGTGTGATAGGATACATATTAAAAACGGAACCCTATATGAATTGATACCAGCAACAGAGCTTCCTCCTTGAACTGTAATCGCTTACTGCTTAACGTTACACCAGCTTTAAACAGAGACATTGACTTGTATAGTCATTTATTAATTCTTTTGGATAACAGTTGGTTACTTAGCTTGTGAAGTAGTTTATTTCAGTTTAATTATTTGTTGTATGTTCTTTAATTCGTTTTGTTCCGTGTTTGCATTATATTCGTTTGTATAATTAGTTATATCGTTATAATACTGTCATTTACTTATCGATTTGTATTACTGATATTTTGTAAGTTAATGTAATTGTGATTTTTTATTATCTTGTATTTTTGCTTAACTTTGACTAATTTACACTTTCTTCGTGGATAAAATGTCTGAGAAGTGGCACCACTGGCTCAATAAGTCAGGAATACGCATTGGACACTTAAACATTTGCAGCTTATTTAACAAGCTACCAGAGTTATCTTCTATTCTTAATCAAAATTTTCATTTATTCGGCCTTAGTGAAAGTAGGCTTAATGATAAAATTTCAGATGAGGACATCTCTATTAAAGGGTACAAAGTTTTTAGAAGGGATCCCTGTAGGAAACAAGAGACAGGCATAGTAACCTATGTTTCTAATTTACTAAATGCTCACTGTAGGCTAGACTTTGAAACTTGCGAAATAGAATGTATTTGGTTAGAGCTGAAACTTCAAAACTGCACACCCCTGATAAATGGCTACCTCTATCGAAATCCCAGTGCTGGACACGTCTGGTACGAAAACTTCACTACCATGATGGACGTGGTTTTCGCTTCCGGGAAGGAAATTATACTACTCGGAGACTTTAACATTGACACCAACAAATCCAACATAATATGGGGAAATATAATTCCATCATACAATTTCCAACAAATAGTACAACAAGCTACTAGAGTAACAAAGTCATCTTCAACAGTCATAGATCACATTTATGTAACTTGCTCAGTCAACATCATAGAATGCACCGTACCCAATTGTGCAATGAGCGATCACTACCCAATATGCTGCACGTGGTCTAAAAAAGGAATTAAAACTCCTAAACATAAACACATAAGTGTAAAATATAGAAGTTACAAAAATTTCAACCAAAACGCATTTTTACAGGACTTGCTCAGTTCACCTCTAGACAATGTTTATCAGCTTTCTGACCCGGACGATGCTCTGGAATTCTGGATGAAAACCTTTATTGATGTTTTTGATAGACATGTGCCAGTCAAGGAAGTTCGAGTAAAACACCACGTCAAGCCACCTTGGATTACTCAGGAAATACTTGAAATTATGAGAGATAGAGATAAAGCACATAAAAAGCGGGATCTCAGTGCATACCGTACTCTTAGAAACAAAGTTCAATATACCATACGACGGGAAAAGAAAAATTACTTTAAGAACTTAGTAATGGATAAAACAAATAGTAAGGATATATGGAAGGCAATTAACACCTTGACAAACAAGTATAACTTCCGCAATTCTTTACCATCAAATCATATTGCATGCGACCAATTCAGTGATTTATTTCAAACTGACATAGACCAGATGAAGGCTTCAATACCTAATTCTCCTTCCAACTTATCTTTATTGTCATCGTTTTGCGAGAATAGATGCTCCCGCGATATTCTTTCCGACATACCGCTAATGACAATCACTGAAGTATTCACTTACCTCAGTAACCTAAAAAACACAACCTCATCTGGGTTAGATGGAATCAGCAACCGGATTCTCCGTTGTGCTGCGCCAGTGATCTGTATATCACTAACCTATGTATATAATAAGTGTCTCACAAAAGGCCACTTTCCATCAGCTCTCAAAATCGCCAAAGTGTACCCTCTTCTTAAATCTGGTTCATTAGACAATGGTCTCCCTAACAATTACAGACCCATTTCTTTACTATCATCACTATCTAAGCCACTAGAAAAACACATCCATAAAGTAACATTACAGTATTTAGTTCGCAACAAGCTTATTGTTGACAGCCAATCAGGATTTCGACCAAAATATTCTTGCCATACGGCCCTAACAAACATGATAGAAAAATGGAACGAGAATATAAACAACAACAGTCTATGTGGAACTGTGTTTATTGATTTCAAGAAAGCATTTGATATGATAGATCATCCTATTTTAATTTAAAAACTTGAGACAATGAAAATTGGCCCTAATGTAGTTACTCTAATATCATCTTTTCTATCAAACAGAAAGCAAGTAGTATCACATAATAAATCTCTGTCTCAAACCACTACCTTCAATATTGGAGTACCGCAAGGCTCTATTCTTGGCCCTCTACTATTTGCCATATATATTAACGATCTACCTTTGCATCTTTCGTTGTCCTGCGATCTATTTGCAGACGACTGTACAGTGTACACAAACGCTGAAAATTGTATTTTACTTGAGTCGTCTTTACAACAAGAATTAAATAATGTAGTTAGGTGGAGCTATTCAAACCGTATGCAAATTAACATCACTAAAACAAAGTCAATGTTATTAACAACCAGACAAAGACTTCAGACTCTAAGCTCACACACAACACTTCAACTTCACATCGATAACATGCCAGTAGAAAGTGTAATTGAGCACAAAACATTAGGCCTAATCATTGATAGAAACCTAACCTTTAATTCCCACGTTCAAGTGCTCATTAAACAAACAGCGAAAAAAGTCTACCAACTCGCCAAAATTAAAAACTTCCTTGATGAGGACACAATGAAACTATTCTATACTTCTCATATACAGACACACTTTGACTACTGCTCTACGATCTGGGACGGTTGTTCTAATTCAAACACCAAGCGACTTTACTCACTCCAGAAACGGGCCATGAGTCTAATTTATAGCAAACATTTATCTGACAATCCTAGCCTGTATAAACGCCTTCAGTTACTACCACTCCGTAAACGCCTGCTTTTCAATAAAGCTAAACTAATTCACAAAATCCTGCATCGGAATGCCCCAAATTACCTTTGGCCATTGTTTAAATATAATGCTAGACACAGTAAACGTTTAAATATATTACACATTCCGAAGCCTAGGATTGACTTATACAAAACAAGCTTAACGTACTCTGCAGCTCAGCTGTGGAACAATCTTCCACAAGAAATCAAAGATATCACCAATCCCTTTTCATATAATCGCAAATTATTCGAACACTATCTCAATATGGATTACCTTCCCCCTTAATAATAGAGATAATAATAATAATAACAAAACCCTAGTATAACAGCCAGTCCCCTTTTGGTAGGCCAGTATATTCCACATGGCTAACAACAAGTGTCAGACCATTATCTAATATTACTGTGTCGTGTAGTTTTGATGTTTGCATTTTGCCCACGCCTTTATAATGCATATCTTTTATATTGTTGCTGTTCTCTGTTAGCCTTGAATGATGTGTGAATGAAATAATGTATGAAAGAGAGTGATAGAAGGGCAGAATGTTAGACGGGCCTGCGTGCCCAATTCTTAACCCTTTGAAAATAAAGTTCGTTCGTTCGTTCGTTCCTTCTCCCTCTTCCTCCTCCCTCCTCCTCCTCCCTCTTCCTCCTCCTTCCTCCTCCTCCTTCTCCCTCCTCCTCCCTCCTCCTCCTCTCTACTCCTCCTCCTCCCTCCTCCTACTCTCTCTGCCTATCTCTTCCTCCCTCCTCCTCCTCCCTCCTCCTCCCTCCTCCACCCTCTTCCTCCTCCTTCCTCCTACTCCTCCTTTTTCTTCTTCTTCTGCTGCTGCTGCCGCCGCTCCATTTACCCAAGTTTAATGTTGGGGGAATATGTAAAGATCTTTCAAGTGCTCTTTCTAAATCATTTTGTCCGTTTATCTAAGGTTGTTCTAACCGCAACCAATAAATGATTAGACAGACAGACAGACGGACAGACAGACAGACAGACAGACAGACAGAGAGGGAGGGACAGACAGATAGACAGACAGATAGATAGTCGGGAACGGGAATGGGAGCTTATATGACTACTTATATGAATTAAATGAGATGCTCCACACCAGGAGCCAGGCGATGCCGGACAGGGTCAGACAGACAGACAGACAGACAGCCAGACAGACAGATAGACAGACAGACAGACAGACAGACAGACAGACAGACAGACAGTCGGTAACGGGAACGGGAGCTTATATGACTACTTATATGAATTAAATGAGATTCTCCACACCAGGAGCCAGGCGATGCCGGGCAGGGTCAGACAGACAGACAGACAGACAGACAGACAGACAGACAGACAGACAGACTGACAGACAGACAGACAGATAGACAAGAATCGGAACGGGAACGGGAACGGGAGCTTATATGACTACTTATATTAATTAAATGAGATGCTCCCCAGCAGGGACTAGGCGAAGCCGGCCCTAGTCTGCTAGTTTCATATAAATATTGACAAACATACATTCAGATGGAATATGCGTGATGGATGTTAGAAGTAAATTATGCAAAGCAAAATCTGCTTTTCATAAAATGAAGAGTGCGTTATGCCATACGTCCCGCTCATTGGATGTCAGACAGAGATTATTGGAATGTTATATAGAATATGTTCTGTTGATTGGCAGACAATCAAAGTACTAACATAACAAAGAAGGAAGTGCTTAGATACAACAGAGATATGGTTTCTGAAGCGTTTGCTGCGAATACGTTGAACTAAAGAAGTTGAACATTATACAATAATCAGGAGATAAGCAATGTTCTTTGATCATGTAATAAAAAGACAGATAGTCGAAAACATCGTGATGACTAATCAGATATGCCGTAGAAGAGGCAGGGACCGGCCGAGAGGAACTATGATAGATCAAATGAAGTTGTGAAGTGGAGGAAAATCATCAATAGAATTGACCGGGATCTGGGGAGATGCAAATTCGCAAACACCAGCTGGCAAGGTACATGATGAAGTTACTATGTCTGTACTTTGAAGCGTCCTTCCTATGTCTTAATCTAATTGCCTTCTTATTCCTGCACTTAATACAATGACAGGAATCCAGTATATTTTTACTACTTTGAATTCATAATTATAGTCTGTTTATTGTTTTCTGCCCCAATATAAAATTCCATATCTCAGTAACCAATTGAGGGAAAATTATGAGATTTAGAATATAACCTTATCATTATGTCCTCCCAACAAAAAAAAATATTGTTCTGGAGATTGTACAGCAGATTTCAATGTTTGTTTATATGCGGTATATAATTTACGGCTCAGAGATTAAGTCCATAAACTTAAAAGTATTACGGCTTCACCAAGACACATCCTCGCTTTTTAAAAAAAAAATGGTCTCGTGGTTTCCGTTTTGGCACAAACTGCGCGCAGTTACATTAGATTGTTCAGAGGTGTCTTCAGTGTGGGTTCTGTCATGAAACGTGATTTTATAAATAAATATATAAATAAATCTTACCATTAATATAATATTAATAGCTAATATTTGAATGTCTGAATATTGTTCAATGGGATTGAATGTGAACTTGTGTACACTTTAAAGCATCGCTATGAAGTTGTACACATATTTTTGTCAAGAAGCTGATCGCAGGAAACTGTTTCATACTGTTACAAATCCCGAAAACAGAACAGTGCATGCATTGGGTTTGAATAAACGGTCATTTCGTCGATGGGGGCAAGAATCTGGAATGAAACCAACATGCAATAAGCAAACAGTAGGTAGAAAGGCAATTGTAGACAACTTTGACAAGGATGTCATCAGGCGGGTTATTATAAAAATGATCTATCCAAAGAAACAGTGACTGTAAGAAATATGAGGGTTTGGTTGAGAAAGAACAATAACATAGAGCTATCCAAAACAACTTTGTGGAAAATTATAATGACATTAGGCTTCACTTTTAGAAAGTACAAGGGAGGCAGACATATCCTTTGCGAGCAACCGCATTTAGGAGCCATGAGAAGCAGATACCTACGTGAAATAAGGGAAATGCGCAAAGAAAATTATGACATAGTGTATTTCGATGAGACGTTGATCAATGCGCACCACACAAGTGAAAAGGAATGGCAATCAGTGGATGGAAAGATAAAGCGTTATGTGCCCAGTAGTAAAGGACAGCGTCTGGTCATAGCCTATGCTGGTAGTACTCATAATGGCTTACTACAGAATGCCTGGGCTCGTGTTCGTATCAAAGCATACAGACAATAGGGATTATCATAATGAGATGAATGGTAATGTATTTAGAGACTTGGCTCGAGAATACAGTACTGTCCATCCCTTGATAGACCGTCTTGTCTAATCATGGACAATGCATCATATCACAATGTTGTTGCCCAAGAAGACACAACACCTACGGCATCGAGCACAAAGGAAGCAATAAAGACATGGCTCCGAAAGGAAAATATACCATTTCCAGAAACATATTTCAAGCTACAGTTGTTGTACCTTGTAAAACAGGCGCAAAAAAGGCAAGAAATATCAACTCGACAAGTTGATAGAAGAGCATGGCCATAGGTGCTTGAGACTTCCGCCGTATCATTCTCATTTAAACCCTATAGAACTTGTGTTGGCAAAAATTAAAGACACGTGGCAGCTGACAATACTACATTCAAATTGTCTGACGTCAAGATACTAACCCTGTCCGCGCTATTAAATATTGATAAAATTTACTGGAAAAAATGTGAGGACCATGTGTTGAAAGAGGAAGAGGACTATTGGAGAAAGGATGGATTGAATTTTATGCAACCGAGAGCAATCATCAACATACTGGAATCGACCGACACAGATTAAGGTCTGAGCAGATCGCAGACCTTAATCTACGGGCACACTTACTGGAATATTTTGCTCCACCTATTCAGACTATTTGCTGGCCCTAAACATTACAGCATCAGCATAATGTCAATAGCAACAGTTTGTATTCAACAGTGATGAATTTTCAATTCCGCAAGCCCTCAGCGGTGACAAACAACTGTATTTAAAAACAAAACACACACACACACACACACACACACACACACACACACACACACACACACTAATCGCATTGAATACCAACAGAAGAGTAATATTGCGGTGGAAAATGACATATTGTGGCATAATAAGAAACGTGAGAGCAATCACGTTGTCAAATTAGGGGACAACACACGTGCATACTAATCAATCTATAAACTTCACTGAAAAGAGGACCAACATCTTGGCCGTTAAGAAGAAAGCCCACTACAGAGACACTGACAACTATTTTCATAGTGCAAAACAGGTAATCATGTTCCGTCTCTGAACGGTAAACAGCATAGTAGACAATCTTTCACGAAGACTCAAAGCGGGTCTGTCACCAATGTGTATGTGTGAACAAACTACACAGGCAGCTGAACAGATCCTTAAAAATGGAAACATGATGACTAAATTGCGGTATCATTTCTGGTCACTCTATACGCACATTAACGCACAGCTATTTGGAAGCTTTCACGAACTCAATGTAAAAATCTAACATGAATACTTGTGTACCCATTATTAACCAGCTGCTGAAGAAACAAGAAGGAAATGAAACATAAGTTAAGAAATATGTTCCTTCTACTTTCCTGTCAATTTACACATTACTTACAACATGCGTCTGTAAATTCTCTGTCTTTACTAATATTACACATTACACCCCTCTCGGGATTCTCCGTGGTGAAGTGGTCAAGCCGTCTGACTCCGGCTCCGAAGATTGTATGTTCGATTCCCGGCCGCGTCCTTCATTTCACGAGTGCATTTTTTTCGGAGACTCCCGAGGGTCGTTGCTGTAACTACGGAGTTCGTGCTTTGTGCGATGCTTTCCACGCTGTGGAAAAAGACTGAGCCATATGGGATAAAAATCCGGTGCAATGCAGTCGACCCTGTCGACTTCTAAGCTACTTCCTTTACTGCACCCACTCCCATACGAATCCGGATACGCCTTGTGTCGTCATCTTAATTGGAGGGGCATTCATTACTGTAAAAACAAGTTTGTTAGCGAGAAATTACTAGTTTTTCACCAAAACATCATAGAAATGTCGCCGCTTTCGATGATTTAAGTTGCTTTTGGACCTATCAAAGACATATTCCTTGGGTGGGGGGGGGGGGGGGGGTAAATATAAGACGGCAGGAAAAATTTCATAACGATGCAATAGACAGTTTTCAAAATAATTGATCGTGAATGACGGCATTTATTTCTGGACATACTATAGTGCTTATCATGCTTCTATGAGGATACTTAATTATAGTTACTGTTTCTTCGTGTAGTGATGGCTGTTTTAAAAACTGTGAAGAAGAGCTTGGAGGCAACGGAAATGCGGTTTCTGAAACGCATCTTGTCTTGAGAAAGATCTGGTCTCGATATATTGATTGCTTCTGCTTTCTGTGCGTCGCCTCTGCTGTGATCTTGAATTAAATTATTCTGTGGCCACTGAAATATTGTTGTCCTGCTCATGATTACCAGACTGCTGAATACAATATATGATACCAACAATTTGTATAATGGGTCACATCACGAAGATTTTGCTAAGAATTATCACCCAGAGTTAGGAAGAAACACAACCTGAAATAGGAGAAGAACAATTTGGGTTTGTAGAAGGCAAGGGTACAGTAAATGGTGTGTATATACTGAGAACAGTAATTGAACATTCTATAGAAGTAAACTAAGATATACACCTGTGCTTTATTGACTACACAAATACCTTCGATAAATTGAGACATGTCGACATGATAAGGATGCTTGAAGACCTACAAATTGATGGAAATGGCCTTGGACTTGTGAAAAAACATATATTTGAAACAACAAGCTGTCATACGAGTTGATAATGAATTAGATCAATATCAGCCTATTAAGAAAGGTGTGAAACAGGGATGTGTAATGTCTCCAGGTCTTTTTCTTTTCCTGTACAGTGAAAATATTTTCAGAAATATAGAAGATATGGAAGGAATCAACATTGGGGGACGATGCATCAATAACGTTAGATATGCAGATGATGCAGTCTTGATTGCAGACAATGCACAGGACCAGCAACATTTAGTAAATATGGTTGTTACACACAGTGAACAACTAGGGTTATAATTGAATTGTAAGAACCCCGGGAAGGTTATCCCGGTCAAAAAATGCCCGTAGAAGACGGATGTGTCGGCATAACTTCGCAAGAACCCAGCTCTGCTGTAAACAAGCACAAGGCAATCATGTCCGAAGAAAAAAAATTCTTCGGATGAACGCAGAAGAAGAAGAATTGTAAGAAGACACAGATTATGGTCGTCAGGAGGAAAAAGGAAATACCACAATGTAATATACAAGTAAATGGACATATTCTTAAACTTATTAATCGCTACAATTACATTGGAACAATTATAACATCTGATGGGGGATGCCTTGAATAGATTATAACAAGAATAGCTAATGCGGAGGTAATCGTTTGCAAGATGGAAGACACACTGATCAATAAAATGTCATTTGGAACGAGAAAAAGATTCTTGGGGTGCTATATACAACATGTACATTTGTATGGAAGTGAAGCGTGGACAATGAGTAGACACGCTGAAAAACATCTGATGTCTGTGGAAATGTGGTTTCTGAGGAAAATGCTAAGAATACCATGCACAGACAGAAAAACCAATGAACAAGTCCTTCAAGAGACAAATGAAGACCGTAAACTGATTCGAGACATTAGACGTAGACAGTCAAAATTTTTGGGTGGACGTGTTATGAGAAGAAATGAATTGGAGAACTTGGTGACAACTGGCAAGATCGAAGGGAAGAGACCAAGGGGAAGGCCGATAAGTAAATACCTGGATGGCTTGGCCACATGTCATGGTCGAGACAGAAACATGGAGCTGATCCACGACTCTGGTGATCGAGTGAGATGTCAAAACAAGACTGCCCACGCTTACCGGCATGGTACATGATGGATGGATAGCTCATTATTTAATTGTGTATGTCCTTCACCTGTACCGTTTTGTGCAGCCTTCATTGCTGATCCACGCTTATATACAGAGCAGTGAATCTTGTATACCGTTTATTAAGAGGAACTTATGATATTATGAGAATGGAACATGTAGCCAATAAGAAAAACGACACTCAGTTGTTTTCATGTTTATTATTTAAGATCAGATGTAGATAATATCACTTAATGTTTATATATTAAAATATATATTGTAATATTTTCTTGGTAATTCTATTTTTAGCTGAATTACGGAAGGTGGGACAAAGAAGCAGTGGAGAAAGTCAAAGCTATCTACAGAGACCTAAAACTAGAGGATGTCTACAAACAGTATAAAGAGAGCAGTTACCAGGAAATTATCAATTTAATTAACTCTGCAGACACTGCTGTACCTAAGGAAATCTTTCTAGACGCAGCTAACACGATTTATAAGGAGATCGATCAGTTTACATGCTAAATGATTGCGTACCCTTAGCTTTCTGAAATAATTACTAACAGACTACACACGTCTATTAATTCGTACATACGTAGAATAGAATTAAAAAGGAATAATATAATCACCAGTGTGAAGCTCATGGGGATAACTACATTAATCCCAGTGAATCAAAAGGCGAGGAAATGGCGCCGGTGACGGGTAGGGAATTCGTAGAGAAAATATGTTCACTGTATAACAACTATACGATAGAAAGTCCTTCCTCTGGAACTCATAGGGTGAACGAAATAGAGTGAGACCTAAAACACACGGAGAAGAGGATTAGAGTCATACATGAATAATATACTAATATACTGTTCAAAATTTTAAAAAAAAAGAAAAAAGAAACGCATAGCTATCTGAGGGTGATTTTTATGAGTTTGTAAGTAAAATTTGGTGCTAAGGTATATAAAAACCAGCGTCAAATGTTCTTTACAGTGTCACATGCACGTGTTGACGTAAATTGCTTTCGTTTTTGTAATCGTTACAATGCAGTGGTCAATAGTGTTTATGACCAAATTTTTACCACAGCTCAAGATGCTCTCACGTGAAAGCAACACTATTTGGGGTGAACACTATTCACTAATTACACAACTGAAACCCTATAAAAGGATAACGCTACACAAAACAATTCAGTTTATTTTTCAAGCAAACGTCTATGGCACCTCCATTGATAAATTTAAGGGACATTCTTATTGGCCTCATGTATGCAGGCGAAAGTCAAAGTTAGGTTGCCAGGCATCTAAACGTGCATCTGGTTACCATCAGTCGACTTTGGCACCGGTTCCAAGCCTTTGGCTTAGTTGAAGACCGGCGTAGCAGTGGACGACCCAGAGTGGCAATAGCAGCAGTTGATCGCTTTATTCGGCTTCGTCATCTCAGAGACAGGTTTACAACATATCCTTAACTGCCCAGCCATTGCCTGCATGACGTCATGTGTCTGATCAAACTCCGGAATAGACCTCATGACGCTGGACTTCGGGCACAACGACCTTATTGTGGACCTGTCCTTACACGCCACCATCGCCAAAATCGATTTCTTTGGGATAACCAGCATCGTCCTTGGGCAGCAGACAACCAATGGAGAGAGATGTGTCTGGTTTAGTGACGAACCTTTCTATTTGTTGCAGCGCAGAAGGATCTACCGTGAGAAGAATGAACGTTTTGCCCACAATTGTGGTAATGAAGCTCCACTGCACGTTGGTGGAAGTGCAATGGTGTTGGGAATGATCAGTTACAGCAGAAGGAGTCAATTGGTTCACAATTAATACGCCACGAAACGTCAATGAAATTCTTCGATCCCATGTCCTTCCACTTTTGGCTACCCAAAGTTCAGTGTTTCAACAGGACAATGCCAGACCCCATTGTGCACGGTTGACCACGGAGTTCCTGACTGGAAACAACATTCTCACCCTTCTCTGGCCATCCCTGTCTTCCAACATGAGTCCGATTGAGCACCTGTGGGATGAGCTGCATAGACGTGCTTGCCGCCGAGACGTTGCTCCAGCCAATCATCGTGATTTGTTCCAGGCACTCCAGGAAGAGTCGGCAGCTATCCCACAGGCTCACTATCAGATGTCTGATTGCATCCATGCCCAGGAGATGTCAGTCAATAATTGATGCAAGAGGAGGCCACACACCATACTCACGGGAAAGCCCGTACGTCAAAAATCTCTCGTGACCCAGATGCAAAACAACTGTCAGTTGATTGTCTGAACCCTAAGGTATGCTTGTGTGCAATTTTAAAACTTAACTCATTATATTTAAAAAAGTTATTGAATATCAAATTTATGGCTATGTATGTGCCTTCGACAGCTATGCGTTTCTTTCTTTTTTTGAACAGTATATTTGGAAGAAATGGAAAGAGCTGCAGGAAGCAGCGAAGGATACGAATGTTTGTCGTGAGTGGGTGGCCATTCATAGATGTTGATAACTCTCTACACATTATAGACCCTTTAATTGAGTCACACACACACACACACACACACTTATATATATATATATATATATATATATATATATATATATATATATATATATATATATATATATATATATATATATATATATCCATCCATCATGTGCCATGCCGATAAGCGTGGGCGGTCATGTTCTGCCATCTCACTCGATCACCAGAGTCGTGGATCAGTTCTGTGTTTCTGTCTCGACCATGCCATGTGGCCAAGCCATCCAGGTATTTAATTCTTGGTCTTCCCGTTGGTCTGTTCCCTTCGATCTTGCCAGTTGTCTCTAAGTTCCCCATTCATGTCTTCTCATAACATGCCCAAACAATTGTGACTGTCTACGTCTAATGTCTATAATCATTTTACGATATTCATTTGCTTCTTGAAGGACTTGCTCATTGGTTCTTCTGTCCGTCCATGGTATTATTTTCATTTTCCTCAGAAATCACTGTCTGCTCTATGTCCAAGCGTCACATCCATTTAAAAGTACAGGTTCTATGTAGCACTTAACACTCTTTTTCTCGTTTCAACTGATATCTTTTTATTGGTCAGTATGTTTTTCATCTTGCAAAAGGCTACCTTCGCCGTGGCAATTCTTGTTCTAATATCTTCAAGGCATCTCCCATCAGATGTTATAACTGTTCCGAGATAGTTGTACCTATTCACATGTTTAGGAATATGCCCATTTACTTGTATATCACATTGTGGTATTTCTTCCTTCCTAGTGACGACAATAATATGTCTTCTTACAATTCAATTTTAACATTAGCTGTTCACTGTGTGCAACAACCATATTTACTAAATTGTGCAGGTCCTGTTCATTGTCTGCAATCAAGACTGTATCGTCTGCGTATCTAATGTTATTGATGTATCGTCCCCCAATGTTGATTCCTTCCATATCTTCTATATTTCTGAACATATATTCACTGTATAGGGAAAACAGATCTGGAGACATTACACATCCCTGTTTTACACCTCTCTTAATAGGCTGATATTGACCTAATTCATTATTAATTCTTATGGCAGCTTGTTGTTTCCAATATATGATTTTTACAAGTCTAAGGTTTTTTCCATCAATTTGTAGATCTTCAAGCATCCTTATCATGTTGACATGTCTCACTTTATCGAAAGCCTTTGATTAGTAAATAAAGCAAAGACGCATATCCTAGTTTACTTCTGTGGAACGTTCAATAACTGTTCGCAGCATATACACAGCATTTATTTACTGTACCCTTTCCTTCTACAAACCCACATTGTTCTTCCCCTATGTCAGGTTGTATTTTCTTCTTAACTCTTTACATGATAATTCTTAGCAATATCTTCGTGATGTGACTCATTATACTAATTGCTCTATGTTGATCACATTCCAAGGCTCCAGATTTCTTTGGGATTGCAATATATATATATATATATATATATATATATATATATATATATATATATATATATATATATATATATATATATATATATATATATATATAGTGCGTTTGTGTGTGTGTGTGTGTGTGTGATTGTGAAACACATATCTTTTTTTAAATCTTCTGATCTGATGCTAATTGTAATATGTGTTTAATATGTTTGAAAAGGTTGACTCATTTAATTATTTTGTATCACCATCGAAGTGATCCTTATTTTGGTCAGCTATAAAGTGATTATTGTTTAGTCAGCTATTGTGTGATTTTTATTTTATCAGTTATGAAGTTTTCTTAAATTATTATTCCCATTTCTGTAAATGAATAAATAATCAGAATACAAGTCAACACCTACATAAGAAACACACACGCACACGCATTCACACACACACACACACACACACACACACACACACACACACACACACACGCACACACGCACTCATACGCACGCACGCACCCCCATTACCAGACACATGCACACAAATTACAAATACTGTAATTGCTCTACAAAACCTGAGAATGTCAATTGTTTACCAGTAAAAGTATTTCAATTCGGTTTGTTTCTTATGCTAATACTTCAATACGGTTTGTTTCTTGCTCATCGAATAATATCTTATGATAGTGTTCATGGTTTAACAACTTCTGGGAGAAAAAATCCATGCGGGCCAGTTATCTTGCTGTTTGTTTTCTTGCTCATCGAATAATATTTTGTCATAGTGTTCATGGTTTCACAATGTCTAGGAGACATAACCAACGTGGCCAGCCCCTTGAGAGTATAAGGAAAAGGAAGGCTCCGAAACATTCGTACTTGTTCCTCGGTGGAGTTCATACTCCTAATAAGCAATGGATGAAATTATAAATAAAACAGAAATAACATTGATAAATGTTAATAGGTCCAGAAGATTGATCTCACGAAACATCATAAAACAAAAAGGAGGAGGAGGGAATGTCATGAACAAAATAGTCTCTGAGTGGTTGTATGCGTGCATTGTGTCTAAGTCCAGATCTCTCAAAAAGTAATTTAAGTCATGGGCGGTCATTGACGTGCCATGTAGTGTCACTTGGTTCAGTTCCATAATCGGTAGCGGTTCTCTGCACTTCGCTAACTTAGGGGTATGTCAGCCGGTCGCTCCGAAAGCAATGGCAAACTACTGAGCGTAATCTTGCCAAGAAATCAACAATCAGCTGACAGATGCTGATGCTGACAGCGATGTCCTGTAAAGGATATGCGAACAAAAAACAAAACAAAGAACTTCTAATATAGACATAACCTATGATGAGGCCACGAGGTTTAAAAGAAAAACTTATAGAACCAAGTGGGAATCAGAGAATTCAGGTCAGAAGTATGGTGATGTGTATTTTCAACTCAATCGAAAAGAACAAGTTACCTATTGCGGAAGTGCCAGAACAAGTTGAAATACCACAAGTTTCATCAACTACAAAAAGGAGATACTGATAAATGTAACTGTTTGTTAAATGACATCCAAACATTTGTTTCGGAGTGTACGTCTGAATGTCAACGAAGAAGAAGAAGAAAAAGAAGAAGAAGAAGAAGAAGAAGAAGAAGAAGAAGAAGAAGAAGAAGAAGAAGAAGAAGAAGAAGAAGAAGAAGAAGAAGAAGAAGAAGAAGAAGAAGAAGAAGAAGAAGAAGAAGAAGAAGAAGAAGAAGAAGAAGAAGAAGAAGAAGCAGCAGAAGCAGAAGAAGAAGAAGAAGAAGAAGAAGAAGAAGAAGAAGAAGAAGAAGAAGAAGAAGAAGAAGAAGAAGAAGAAGAAGAAGAAGAAGAAGAAGAAGAAGAAGAAGAAGAAGAAGAAGAAGAAGCAGAAGCAGCAGCAGCAGCAGAAGAAGCAGCAGCAGCAGCAGAAGAAGAAGAAGAAGAAGAAGAAGAAGAAGAAGAAGAAGAAGAAGAAGAAGAAGAAGAAGAAGAAGAAGAAGAAGAAGAGGAAGAAAGAATGATATCCCGATTACCATTGAAGTGCAGTCTTCGATTCTCTTATGGGTTGGTATTTTATCAAGACTACATGGGAGACAGACAGACAGAAAGACAGAGGGAGATAGACAGAAAGACAGAGGGAGAGAATGTATGTGTTTGTGTATGTGAAAGAGAATGGAAGAGTGCGAGTGGTAAGACTTGGAGATTATCAGCTTTGAATATCAACATAGGGCTGAGCATTTTTAGAAGAAGCATTGATTTCCTGTGGTCTCACAGATCCCTGTTGACCTCTTGGGTAGTGAGATTAGACACATAGTGTTTTGGATGGTGATGGAAAACAGGTTGTGCCGTGTGCAAATTACAAACATTAAAATTCCCACTGTAACTGAAGAGAGTAAGTCATCAATGAGCGTATCTCCATTATGTGTGTTTATTTTCATTGGTAATGTTTCTGTTTGCAACTGAAGAGAGTAAGTCATCAATGAGTGTATCTCCATTATGTGTGTTTACTTGTCATTGGTAATGTTTCTGTACAACTTAATACCCGTGCGCGCATCAAAACAATCAATGCTTGGGAAATAGTTGATCGGCTGCAGTTGTATAAATATCCTTTCATCCTTGTTACACACTATGTGTACCTTTTATTTTATGCTGATGTAAAACATCAGTACAAAACTTGTAAAACATGGTGTCAGGTCTTAGTCAGATATGACTGAGCTACCGTATAACAGTAGACGGTACTACCTGGTTTCTGTTAGCGCTGAACGTTGGGCGGCGCTTACCAAACCCGACACCCCACATTGTGCCAACGGCTTCGGGCGGAAGAGCGCAATTGGGAGGGTACAAACCTTACCCTGGTGCGAGGAAATGCAAGCTAAAGACAAAATGTCATGGCAGGGCAGACCAGGCCCTAAGCCTTGGTTGGCGACTGGTCTAGGATCGAAGCTCCGACAGGCGGACAGTTAGAGCATTGCTTTGCTGATCTGGCAGCTTCTGCAGCTTGTCTTGTTCCAGATGTAGGGGTGTTGTTACCTTTCCTCTGGAGTAAACTAGGCAGGCCGAGAGAGGGATCATGCTGCATGGGCAACACATGATCTCTATATTTTAGCCCAGGCTTTGTGCTATGGAGAGGCAATAACTCCATCCCTGGTCTTAACTGGTCTCGGAATCAAAGCGAGAGGCAACTGTTACGGGTTATAAGTCCTTGTCAGTTGGCGTAGACATGGGGCGCCACGCGTTGCCTCTGACGGTGGGAGACACCTATAGGTGTCACTGATCAGCTACCGCCCGCCTCAAGCTGGGCAGCCCCCAGCCAATTGGGTGCTGATCCGCCACAGCCTGCCTGCTTCAATGGGTGCTTGGGGCTAGAACAAAATCTGAATCGCAGGCTGTAAAACCAATGCACCAGGTACAAACAAAAATAAAAATAGAAACCTCAAGCTACGGCTTGCAACCTGGAACGTGAGAACCATGTGTCCAGGATTTTCCACTGACTTGACCAATATTGACGATGTGAGAAAAACGGCTGTGATTGATGCCGAACTCAATCGTCTAAACATTGATATTGCTGGCCTGCAGGAGACTCGCCTCGCTGAGGAAGGGTCACTCAGGGAAAACAACTACACCTTTTTCTGGAAGGGTAGAGGGCAGGCAGAAAAAAGGCAACACGGTGTGGGCTTTGCAGTGAAGAATTCGCTACTGGGAATGATTGAAATTCCAGCAGGAGGAAATGAAAGACTATTATCCCTGCGCTTGGCAACCTCTTGTGGGTTTGCCACCATTATTACTGCATATGCACCGACACTCGATTCCTCTGATGATGTGAAGGATTCGTTCTATGAGGAGTTAGACTCCGTGATCAAGGCAGTTCCAAAATCTGACTACATTTATATGCTCGGTGATTTCAATGCTCGTGTGGGCAAGGACTCGAGTTCATGGCCAGTGTGCCTTGGAAAATACAACATCGGTCGCATGAATGGAAATGGGCAAAGGCTGCTGGAGCATTGCACCAGTAATGACCTATGTATTACAAACTCCTTTTTTAAAACAAAAGAGATGCATAAGGTCACATGGAAACATCCAAGATCCGGCCATTGGCACCAGCTGGACTTCATCATCACACGGAGACAACATCTGAACCATATATCATTGACTCGTAGTTACCACAGTGCTGACTGTGATACGGATCATTCTTTGGTTGTTGCAAGGGTTAGACTGAGACCAAAGAGAATCTACACAGCTAAACACAAATCTAGCCTCAGGATTAATATTATTAACACTCATGATCCTGAAAAGTGCTTTCAGTTTCAACAACAACTTGAAGACGCTTTCACTGATACACCAGAAAATTGTACAGTAAATGAAAAGTGGGGTCAAATTAAGGAAACTCTTTATAAAACTGCCGTAGGGGTTTACGGCACTGTGGATCATAAGAGGCAGGACTGGTTTGCGGCCAATAGCGAGACTCTGCAGCCCTTGATTGATAAGAAGAAGAAAGCTCTCTTAAGAAACAAGGAAAGACCAACGCGTAACACTCTGAGTGAGCTTAGGCAAGCTAGGAAGGATGTGCAAAAGGCTGCCAGGCAGTGTGCAAATGATTATTGGATCAAGTTATGTGAGTCCATTCAAATCGCAAGTGATAAGGGAGACATAAGAAGCATGTATGAAGGAATAAAGAAAGCCTGCGGTCCAGTGATCAAAAGAAGTGCACCATTGAAAACCTTGACTGGAGAAATCATCACTGATAAGAAACAGCAGATGGACAGATGGGTAGAGCACTATTTGGAGCTTTACTCAAGTGAGACCAAACTAGCGGATGATGCCCTCAACGCCATAGAGGCTCTACCAACTCTTGACCACCTGGACACACTTCCCACCATAACAGAAGTTAAGTGTGCTATAAATAAACTTGCATCTGGCAAGGCTCCAGGTAAGGATGGGATTCCAATAGAGGTTATCAGGAGTGGGCAAGACACACTCACTATACAGATCCACCAGCTAATAGAGCTATGCTGGCGTGAAGGACAAGTCCCACAGGATTTCAAAGATTCAAGCATCATAACACTGTACAAGAACAAGGGCGATCGGAGCGAGTGCAACAACTATAGGGGTATCTCACTTCTGTGTATTGTTGGAAAAGTATTTGCCAGAATTGTTCTGCGCAGACTTCAAGTCCTAGGAGATCAAGTCTACCCCGAATCACAGTGTGGCTTTCGACAGAACCGGTCTACCACTGATATGATATTCTCATTGCGACAAATGCAAGAAAAATGCCGTGAACAGAATCAACCACTGTTTATTGCCTTCATCGACCTCACAAAGGCATTTGATTTGGTCAGTCGTGAGGGTCTGTTCAAGGCACTAAAGAAGATTGGCTGCCCACAAACTCTTCTGTCCATTGTGGAATAATTCCACACAGGCATGAAGGGTATAATCAAGTTTGATGGTGCAACTTCTGAAGAATTTGAAATCAAGAGTGGAGTTAAGCAAGGTTGTGTACTAGCTCCCACCCTCTTTGGAATATACTTTTCACTTCTACTGAAATATGCATTTCATGATCAGGATGGTGGTATATACATTCACTCATGCTCAGATGGCGGCCTCTACAATGCTCAGAGATTGAAGGCTAAGACCAAAATTAGGAGGGTACTGATCAGAGAGTTGCTATTTGCAGATGATGCTGCAGTTACGACCCACTCTGAGGAAGAATTGCAATGTCTACTATCTGCATTCTCCAATGCTTGTTCTGAATTTGGTTTAACAATTAGCAAAAAGAAGACACAGATTATGTCACAAGGTGCACATGGGGTACCATCAATCTTTATTGACGACGCCGAACTAGAGATAGTAGACCATTTTACATATCTAGGATCAGTGGTAAATAGCAAATTATCCCTAGATCAGGAAATCAACATCCGGATTGGTAAGGCAGCAACAACAATGAACAGGTTAAGAAAAAGAGTCTGGGAGAACAGGAAGCTTACTGCCAAAACAAAAGTCCTTGTCTATCAAGCATGTGTCCTTAGTACTCTTCTCTATGGCAGTGAAACCTGGACAACTTACTCACACCAAGAGAACAACTTAAACAGCTTTCATATGCGGTGTCTGCGAAGAATTCTTGGTATTAAGTGGCAAGACAAAATCACAAATACTGAAGTATTGGAAAGATCAGGTTGTGTGACAGTTTATTCCATGCTCAGTCTTCGTAGACTTAGATGGATAGGACATCTTACGAGGATGGATGATGGTAGAATACCAAAGGATATCTTTTTTGGTGAATTACAGATGGGTAAGAGATCTCAGGGTCGGCCTCTACTACGATACAAAGATGTGTGTAAGCGGGACATGATTGATACAGGCATTGATAATGCACATTGGGAGCAAGTCGCCGCTGAACGTGTTGCATGGAGGGCAAATATCAGAAATGGAATAAAGTCAAAGGAGAAAATTATTGCAGAAAAGTCACACACCAAGCGTTTGAGACGTAAGATGGTGCATGATGGTGGAAATGACCACGTGTTCACATGCACCCACTGTGAACGGACATTTACAGCGCAAATTGGCCTTATCAGTCACACTCGCTACCGCCATAGTTAAAAGTTATTATGCCTTTTTAAAGCACAAACTATCGTCTGTCAAGACGGCAAGGTGCCAATGAATGAATGATGTAAAACAAATGCCCATTTAGTAAGTATTTGATTCAATCAACTCAAATCTTCATCGAGGTTGTTTGGGGATTGTCAGTGTTAAGACTTAATTCAAAATATAGTAGGGAATTCTTTTGGCCACATATCATGGCTACGATTGGACATATATGTTGGAAACGTTCTTCTTAAGATGCCATTTATCAAGAAGAAAACAAATGTTGGTATTCTACAAGATGTGGACATTCGGGAAAAGTGGCTGATTATGTCATGGAAACTAAAATACTTTGGTCACAGTGAAGAACAATAATTGAAGACAAGGTTTCTTGAAGACGACGTAAACAGTACAGTAAAGTCATTTTTCGCAGGAAAGTGCACGCGGCAGGAAGACTGGTAAAAGATCAAAGTCTTTCCGACGTGGTTTGATGAAAGCAGTTTTCTGCAGAGGACCTGATAAATGATGATTGTGACGATGACGTTCATGGGCAGAAAGTCAGGGACATCAGAGGGAAAGGAAAATACCCCCATAACTGAAGCAACAAATAACGAGTTGTATAAGTTCACAGTTTATTCTAGAATACAATTGTCCTTTCCGGATGACAAAAGGCAGACAGGAATAGAGACATATAATGTTAGATTATGTCCAGAAACAAATAGACAAACTAACAATTTTAAAAAGTGAAATGTCATCACATGTCATTAACTGCAGTCGGCATGTGATATTTTACTCCTTTACATATATTAAATCTTGCTAGATAGTGTGAGTGATATATTTCCTTCCCCATTATCATTCTTTCTCAGACAAATTTCTCAATGTGCGTTCACCTGGGCTTACATAAATACACAACCTTCCTGTCCCCACCATGGCGGATAGGCATTTGACCGTTAAGGCCTCTGGAGTGTTTACGCTTGTGGCTACGGTTTGCTTTCGCAATTTCCTCATGTTGGACTGGTAGTGCATGGTTCCGTCGGCCTACTACTGAATGAGCGCGTGGCCCGACACTGTGAGCTATGAATTTTGTGTGGAATGCTTTTACATCTGTTCGAGGACCACAAGTGCATTTTTTCTGGAGCGTCCTGGGATTCGTCGCTGGAGCTACGCCGTTCGTGCTTTGTGGGCGCTTTTGGCGGGTCGTCCTGAGGAAAGAAACCGAGCCATATGGGATAAAACCGGGTCAATGCAGTCTTTCTGGTGACTGCCGATTCCATTCACGATGAAGTGTATCTCCTCCGTGGAGGTCTTTTGTGTTGGAATTCTGGCGGCGACATTATGCACAGTGTACCTGTGCGGGCTGTTGGTTGTCGAGACTCCTGTCTATTCCATTGTTCACATAGGGCAGTGAGGAGCATTTTGTGTGATATACACTGGCACAGGAAGGGAGCATAATGGGGACAACCCGTCGCCTGAAGTTGGAACCGCGACTAACTAACTAACTAACTACTAACTAACTGACTAACTAACTAACTAACTAACTAACTAACTAACTAACTAAAAACTAACTAACTAACTAACTAACTAAATGCATATTACTGTGTGTTTATTCACACCCACTTACATACTCCATCACCATCATCACATACTATGTGAATCAGCTGTGGGCGAACATTGTTTGCCATATCACATGTTTACCACAGTCTTTGATAAGCGTTGTGTTCTTGTCTCGATTATGCCATGTGGTCAAGCCCTCAAATATTTATTTCCCTTCCTTCCATCTACTCTTTTTCCTATCAATCTTATCGGGTAGCGGGGTAGGGGTATCCCCTATCAAAGGAGAAGTAAGGCGCCTCCTTCCCTCCGCTAGCCTACGGGCAAGATGGAGTACCCATTTAGCCCGCCCACACAGGGTAATGTGAAACCATGAGAGCAGGTTGTGGATTGGACTTGGGAGCAGATAGTTGCTGGTTATGGTTGAAACTCAGTGACGGTGGGCAGAGGATCTCTCAATAGAGACAATGGCTACACTATCTGATCAATATGGTCACTGCCAGGAAGGAAGAATGGTAGAATTCCCTCCTTATTGATTCCTAGGTAGAGGAGGCTCGTCAGCCTTGGTTGGCATATCCTCTAAGAAAGGAAAATCTAAATCTCAAATCCCCGCTGCCTGGCGGGTATACCCATGTGGGAAAGGCTTCGGAAGTAAACTAATTCCCTAAGGCAGCTCCATGTTGTAAACAACAGAGTTCTGGCAACTCCTGCGACGGAACGATGCCAAGCTGTATTGGCTACTGCCCTTCTCCTGATCAACATCGGCGACGTGGAGAGGGGGAACTTGCTACAGGGCAACAGCTGGTTCTCCGAATTTTATTGCCCAGGCTTGTGCCCTGGAGAGGTCACTTCAGCACCTCGTAACAGCGGTGACACAACACGGGAAGCAGCAGTTACCGGTTATAAGTCTTAATGCTCGATTGGAGTAGAGCAAGGCGCCAGGGGTTGCGTCCGACGGTGGGAGAAATCATCGTAACTCACTAGACAGCTACCGCCCGCCTAAGCTGGGCAGTTCCCCCCTCCCCAGTCAATAAAGTGCTGTCTCACCACGGTTCATCTCCTCCTGAGGGTATGTGGAGCTTAGGGGCAAAATCCTGACATATGGACAGCAATTTATACACCTCATTCATTCATTCAGTACCATGTCATTTGCAGAACCTCGCTCCCATAACAACCTTCCGGAAAACCTCTCGATCATAAGGAAGATATCCCGCGTCCGATACACTCATCTGGAGATCATCCGCCACATCCTGCACCCATCTTCTCTTTGGCCTTCTTCTTTCTCTCTTCCCAGGCATATACCCCTCCATTATTGTTCTCTCCAAACTTTCGTGACGTTTCAATTGACCAAAATATTTCAATTGTCTTTGTTTTATCGGTTTTAATAGCCAATCTTCTTCAATATTCAGCTCTTGAAGTATTGATGCATTTGTTCTTTTCTTTACCAAAGATATTCTTAGAACTCGTCTATAACATTTATATTCAAAGGCATTTATGCGCTGCTCAGATTGTTTAGTAAGTGTCCAGGTCTCACGGGCGTATGTTGCAATGGGAAAGATGCATGCTCTTAAAAATCTAATTTTTGTAGCTCTGTCTGTCCCATGCCATAATTTGTTCAGTTGTTTTAGTCTTTGAACAGCAATTGACAGTCATCGTTTAATTTCTTTCATTGTGTTACCGTTGTTAGTAATCAAAGACCCAAGATATTCAAAATTGTCCTCTACCTCCAATTTTTCCTCATTAACATATATTTCTTTCTCCATAGTGGTTTTATCTGTATGCATTATCTTTGTTTTTGCTATGTTTAGATACAAGATATGATTTTCACTATTCAATTGGGTTGAAGCTATTAATTTTTCTATACCAGTCTGTGTTGTGGATAGCAATATTGTATCATCAACATACCGAATATCTGGTATGTCAAGACCACCGATATTTACGCCATCATATAGCTCCCTATTTAATATCATCTCTTACATTTCTCATTATATTTTCGGCGTACAGGTTAATCAAATAGGGGGACAGCACACATCCTTGACGGACTCATTGCTTGATGTCAAAAAATCTGATGTCTCGCCATCTATTCTAACCGCTGCTTGTTGGTCTAGATAGAGCATTCTTATGAGTTGTATTACATGTGTATGGAAAGCCCATATTCCTCATTATATCTCAAAGTTTCTGATGTTTATATACCTTGCAACACGATAAAAACAAAGCAACCGGCCCTAAGGCTGAGAACATGGAACATAAGAACCATGACCTTTTGGCATCTCAGACGATCTAAACGAGATTGTGGATGCCCGCAAAACTGCAGTGATAAACAACGAACTACTAAGACTGGGGATAGACATTGTCGCCATGCAAGAGACCAGTCTCCAAGAATCTGGAAGCATCAAGGAGAGGGATTTCACTTTCTACTGGCATTGCAAGCCGTGCGGAGAGACCAGGGAGCATGGAGTTAGCTACGCTATCAGAAACAAGCTGCTTAAGTTCATCATGCCACCAAGTGATGGCACTGAAAGAATACTGAAGCTCCAACTCCAGACAGAGGCAGGCCCAGTTAGCGTTATATGCGTTTACGCCCCAACACTAACTGCAGCATCATAATCTACAGACACGTTTTATGACGACCTTAGCAAAGTAGTCAGTGAAAAAACAGAGAAACAACATATAATTATATCCTGGGGGATTTCAACGCCTGGGTTGGCTCCGACCACAAATCTTGGCCTTCATATCTAGGACAATTTGGTGTTGGGAAGATCAATGACAATGGACAACGTCTCTTTGAATTCTGCAGCCATCATAATCTGTGCATTACCAACACCTTCTTTGACACAAAACCAAAACACATGGAGTCATGGAGGCACCAAAGATCAAAGAACTGGTACCAACTCAACCTGGTGCTCTCAAAACGCAGCAGTCTCAGCAATGTATGGCTGACTCATAGCTATCATAGTACTGACTGCGACACCGATCATTCACTCGTTTCCAGCAAGGTGAAGATAAAGCCTAAGAGAATCTACAGAAACAGAACAGAAGGAAGACTACGCAGAAGAATACCCAAAACAAAGAGAAGGTCAACAAATTCACCCAGGCTCTGGCGCAGACTCTGCCTGGCCCAACAAATGAAAACAGCCTCCGAGAGATGGAGTCATTTGCGCGACACCATATACAACACAGCAGTATTAACATTTGGCAAGAAGCAAACTAATTCAACCGACTGGTTTGAAGCACACTCTGAAGAGATGCTCCCAGTTCTGGATAATAACGAGACATGCATTCTCAGTGTATAAAACATCACCCTCAGAGAAAACATTGCAGGACACTGCGAACGGCCAGAAATAGGGTAAAACAGATGGCAAGAAGATGTGCGAACAGATACTGGCAACAGCTCTCTGCTCAAGTTCAAACTTGTGCAGACACTGGAAATATAAGAGAAATGCACGAGGTCATCAAGCAAGCTGTCGGTCCATCAAAAACCAAGATGGCCCATTTACGATCAACAGAGGGGGTAATTATAAAAGATTGAGCGAAACAAATGGATGGCTGGGTAGAACACAACTCAGAGCTATACTCAGTGGAGAACACTGTCGGAGAAGAAGCTCTGGAAGCCATCGATCAACAGTCCACCATGCATGCCCTGGATATCGAACCGCGCCTCACAGAAATAAGTGAAGCACTAGACACTCTCAAATCCTGCAAGGCACCATAATCTCCTCCCTTCGTTGCCTTTCTTTATCTCCTAATCTTATTTGTTTCCACTCTTTGTTTGCCGGTGTTTCTGGGCTGAGTTTCTAGCAGTAATTTTCCCATGCCGTTTCTTTCCCTTGCTTTATTGTTATGTTTGCTTCATTTTTGCATTTCTTGCACTCGTCATAACTCTCTCCTATCCTCTTCATTCTCTCTATCTGCAGGACTCTTTTCATATTCTGATCCGTCGCTGTAAACCTGTCATTCCACCAAACCACTGGATTTTTGTGCCATTGTATTTGATATAAATGTGTCTTGTTTGTCAGTTTTTAGACTATCTAGCATATTTCTGCTAGAAATGTGTTTAATTGCTATCTGTAAGGTGTTTCTACTTTAGTCTCTCTGTGTATTTTTCTATATCCCCATGCTCCTGGTGTTATATTTCTCGTTTAATCAGCTCTTCTCTAAATTACTCCCTATTGATTATTATAAGTAGATGGTCAGAGGTTGTGCTCTTTGACACTTCCCATTGGCTGCCTGCCAGACTTACTGTGGTAATTGCTAGGTCAATAGCTGTGTCATTATCTTTCGGGTTGGGATCTATCCTGGCCACAGTCCCATCGTTTATTTACTGTCAGAAGTCATACTTCCTCACACTGGTGGTTAGTTCTGGGTGCGGCTTCCGATCTCTTACACTCCAGAACCAAGACAGACAACTCGGGACAAATGTCTTTTATAGGCTGATCAAAGATCAAGTCCCTGGATACGCAAGCACGCAGCTGAAAATTGCCCGTTAAAAGGTAAAGATGGCTGGTTTTGATACCCCCAAGGAGTGGAAAGGAGGAGGTTAGATGTCTAGGTGTAAGACTATTGCTTTACTTATAGGCAGGGCTGGTTTCCACCCTGACAATCTCCCCCACTGTTTAAATGATTTCCCCACCAAGTGTGGCAAGTACCAGGTACATATACACAATTACGTGCACTTGGGAAAACTTGATAGACCTATGAGTGAAACAAATTACTACTGAATTTATTATCTATCAATAATCATTAATAAAATTTGTTAGTGAACTGATGACTTTTATGACGAAAGATATTCACATATATGTAGTGATGAAAAGCATGTACATAACTTCTGAGGTTACTTGTATCATGCCTGGATCTGTGGCAGGATTACAAGTGAGACTGCGCTTAAATCAGCTCAGATAATGCTCTGTGGGCATCTCCACCAGATGTCTCCTCTTAGTCACCGAACATGATGGGTACCCTGTTGCTCTTGATGACAGCTAGAAATAGACGATCAACAATGTTTAGTTCCTAAGATCTACACATATCCAATCATATCTATAATATGCATGCACCTACATTACACATGCTCCCTCATTGTGATGTGTCCTAGCAATGTCTCTCTTCCAAGTTTACCGCTGTTCCTTTCTTCTCTCCCCAGCTCTCTATTCTCTTTCTTCTCTCTACCTCTCTCACTCTGTCGAGTCAGTAGGACTTTCCCGTAGTCGAACAGGTCCCGTCGTTACAATTGCTACCTTCGCCTTAACTGTCACGTTATGAAGAATGGAAAGTTCATGACTTTCAATCAAACATAAGGTTTCATTGCAGCCGCTCCTTCACCAAAGTCGTATCAGCAGATTAAGTGTTTAGTGGTGTTAATACAAGAGCGTCTGATCATCGGGCTTAGCAGCCGGTGAAAAGTATCTGCGTCAAGCAATACGACTACGCACTTGTAATGGATACGCACACCATACACCCGTTACCTAGATTGAGTATTGTATATACCACTACACCTCTGCTTCAAAAACAACCAAGATAATATCATATAACATACACCCTGGTGTAACATATTATATATATATATATATATATATATATATATATATATATATATATATATATATATATATATATACTAGCTGATCCGGCCCGGCTTCGCCCAGGCCCTGGAGGGGATCTATCTATCTATCAGTCTGTCTGTCTGCTTGTTTGTCTGTCTGTCTGGCTGACCCGGCCAGGCTTCAGCCCAGTCCCTGGTGGGGAGCATCTCATTTAATTCATATAAGTAGTCATATAAGCTCTCCCGTTCCCGACTATCTGTCTGTCTGTCTATCTGTCTGTCTGTCTGTCTGACCAGGCCCGGCTTCACCCAGTCCCTGGTGGGGAGCATCTCATTTAATTCATATACGTAGTCATATAAGCTCTCCCGTTCCCGACTATCTGTTTGTCTGTCTGTCTGTCTGTCTGTCCCGGCCCGGCTTCACCCAGTCCCTGGTGGGGAGCATCTCATTTAATTCATATACGTAGTCATATAAGCTCTCCCGTTCCCGACTGTCTGTCTGTCTATCTGTCTGTCTGTCTGACCCGGCCCGGCTTCACCCAGTCCCTGGTGGGGAGCATGTCATTTAATTCATATAAGTAGTCAAATAAGCTTCCGTTCCCGACTATCTGTCTGTCTGTCTATCTATTTATCTGACCCGGCGTGGTTTCGCCCAGCTCCTGGCGCACAGTAACTTAAAAGAATGTCCTTCCACACACCATTCATTAGTTTTAATGAAAACTGTTTTTAATCACCGACATGACAGTTGATAAGTTCTTTAAGCAGAAAAAGATGGGTTACAATGTTATGCATTATGCATTATTTTTATGAAAACTTTGAAAATGCCTTAAAGATTATATCATTATTTATTATAACTCATATGCCTGAAAATAACTATAGACAAAGAGTGTAACAATAGTGCAAGTAAGTCCAACAATATGACTATAAAGTATATAGAAATGTTATTAAAAGTTATGCCCCTTGAAATAACTTTTCTAGAGTGAAGTCCCCCTGCTATATAGAAATTATATAATGAAAAATGAAAAAGTAAATGTTATTAAATAAGTAGAAGATTTTACACTAAGAAACTATTATAGTCGGTTGCACAGGAATGAAAGGAAGACGTGTAGAAAATTTCATCTCAATCGGATGTACCGTTATCGAACGCATCCAATACAAAGCTACCCACAAACACACAAAACCACATACACTCTGTTTTTATATATATATATATATATATATATATATATATATATATATATATATATATATATATATATATGTGTGTGTGTGTGTGTGTGTGTGTGTGTGTGTATTTGCATTTCCCTTACAGGACGTTGCAGTCAACATTAGCATTTTTCAGCTGCTGTTGATGTACTAGGCAAGATTACGCTCAGAAATTGGTCATTGCTTTCTGAGCGACCGGCTCACATATCCCTAAGTTACCAATGCGGCGAGAACCGCTACCGATTCTCGCGCAGATTACGTTACTCACGAGAATATACGGGATTACAGAGAAAGACGTTAACTCTTAGGCCAGGGAGAACGGCATACATGGTACAGTTAATGTTGTGTATATGCTGCGAACAGTTATTGAACGTGCTATAGATGTAAACAAGGATATACATCTTTGCTTTATTGACTACACAAAGGTTTTTGATAGAGTTAGACATGTCAACATGGTGGATATGCTTGCAGATTTACAAATTGATGGGAAAGACATTAGACGTATAAAAAACGTATATTGGAAACAACAAGCTGCCATAAGGATTGGTAATGAAGTGGGACAATATCAGCCTTTTAAGAGAGGTGTTAGGAAGGGCCGGTTAGCGGGGTAGGGGTATCCCCTATCAAAGGAGATGTAAGACGCCTCCTTTCCTCCGTTAGTCTACGGGACACCCTTGGGCAAGGTGGAGTACCCGTTTAGCCCCCCGATCAGGGTTACGTGAAGCCATGGAAGCAGATGGTGGATGGATTGTGAGAGCAGCCGACAGATTGTTGTTGGTTATGGTCTTGCACTCTGCGGCGATAGGCAGATGATCTCATCAGTAGAGACAATGGCTATGGCCACCGACTAGTACAGTCACTGCCCAGAAGGAAAGCAATGGCAAACTACCTTCTGCAAAACTTGCCAAGAAACCATAACAACCATGAAAGAAAACATAATAAGAAAGAGATCTGATGGCGAGACCCCCAGGCCAGGCAGATCAGGTAACACTGGGGAAGAGTGTGACACAGGGATCAGTACTAGTAATCGTGATGACGGATTTAATCCTGACTGTGTTACCAAGGAAATCCCCATGTGTCAGACTAAGAAACAGAGTGAGAATAGCAACGTGGAATGTGAGAAGTCTGTATGAGGGAAAGCCTAAAGTAGTGTGTGATGAGATTGAGAGGTTAAACATTCAAATTTTAGGATTTAGTGAACATCGCTGGAGCGGCAAGGGACATTTTACAACTGAAAATGGAATGTATTTTCATTTATTCTGGTAGATATGTCAGAGGCCAGAGTGGAGTGGCATTTTGTTTAGATAAGACAACTGCAAAAGCTTTAATGGGATATAATCCAGTTAGTGATAGAATCCTCAGCTATTAGACTTAAATGCCGTCCAAAAAACGCAACTCTCATACAGATATATGCACCTACTTCAATAGCAGAGGAGGACGAAATTGAATATTTTTACAACACACTACAAGACACATTAAATAAGACTGGTCATAATGATATGGCAATAATAATGGGAGATTTTAATGCAAAAGTAGGTGCAGGAAGAGCTGAAAATGAGAGACACGTTTTAGGAAAATTTCGATTAGGAAATAGAAATGATGCACACAGATCTCACTACCCAGAGACCAGGGGACATTTTGTTACAATAAGTCCACGTGAAAAAATTCAGGCCCTCACCGGGAGTTGGACCCGGAAACTTCAGCACTCGTGGCGGACACCATACCTCGAGACAAGCGAAAACAAGTAAATTTGAGCGAGAAGCTAGCTAGACTCGGCATTCGGACACGGGTCAGCTTGGAGACCACAGACTTCAGTGGACAGTTTTACACAAGTCATCAATCCGATATACACAAGATTGATTGATTGATCGATTTAGGAATCGACATCACAGCATTCGGGGCATTCCCATAAGTGCTCCGTCCCCATCCTCAGCGGCCAGCGAAGAGTTCCAACACTGATAGTACCAGTAGCAATCTGATTATAAGTCCGTCTCGCCTTTCCTTTGAGCGTTGAGCGTCGGCCAGATCCCTTCGTCACTCTTTGTTGTCTCATTCTTGCCAGACCATGGTAATCCATTTGCTCCTCCGAGGTGTGCACGTGCTCCCACAAGGCCGCAACCACGTCTGCCTTATCATGTATCAATACTCCCCCAAGTTCTGCAGAGCAAGCCAATCTGTCTGCCTGTTCATTTCCGAGCACACCGGCATGCCCCGGAGAAAAGATCCAGGGGATGCTTGTCACCCGTGACCTCCGAAGCGAAGCAAGCCACTCCGCACGAAGTCTGCCCGTCCTCACCCTCGCCAGCATGCTTTCTGAGTCAGTTACAATCACGATGTGTATGTGTGTCGTATTCTCCATCCAGCGGAGAGCCGCAGTGACTGCCTCCACTTCCATTCTTAAGCTGGATGTTGTGGTATCATATGCCAGGCTCTCCTGCCCCAAACATCGACCATTAGCTTTGTCTATGAAACCCCAGCCACTTCTCTCACCTCTTGACACCGAACCATCTGTGTGGATAATCACATCACTCGAGTGAGCATTGTCCTGAATTAGTTGCTGGATTTCCACTTCCGTGGCCCCTGCTGGCCACTCCCTGCACTCCCGGCTTAATGTGATTATAACTCTGCACAAGTCTGACTGCTCCGCTGGCACTCTGACCCACTCCTCTCCACGCCTAATGTTCTCCAGGGGGCACACCTGTCTGATCGTATCCTCCGCCTGAGCCATCCATGATTTCCCTCTTATCAGTCGCTGACCCTTAACTGCGTCCAGCGCCTCATGCAGTGGGTGGTCTGTGTCTGCAGCTACTCTGAGGTATGCCTTCGCCTGCATCACCTTGAGCCTACCAGCAACAGTCGGCAGACAAGAGATAAACAACAATAAGATTGAAGTAGATTTTACACCACAAGTGTTCAGCATTCATCGTAGTACAACAAAACTTCGCTTAGACTGTTTAAGGACAATCCTTATTCACAAGTGGCATCGCACTTATTTGCGAGGCATAGATATTGCAATTGTGTTACTTGTCAACAGTACAAGCGTGAAAGTGTAAGTGCAGGAGAAAGATGACAACTAATCGCACGGTCTGTAGTGGACATTGCATGAGTGCAAGCGCATGACGTGTAGGAACAGCTTAGCTAACTGCAGACGGCCAGTATCTTGTACATACTGAAATAAACTGTACGTAAAGCTGAGTTATGTTCACTCCATTGAACGCATCTGGGAGAAGGAGTTGGCGAACGAGACAAGTGACAAGAATAGTCACAGTGATTGAAACTATCATCCAATGCTTTCTATACATCATCAAAAATAATTATCATCTACAACAAACCCAGTAACATTACAAATAGATTATGGCAATAGATTTACCGCTGTTCCATTAATTTTATTCATACGAATAAAAATGCAGCATTTAGGATTAAGTTGATATCTACTTAATAGTGATGATAGTGTGGAAAATGAGCAATTTGTCACATGACACCTGGGGGTTCGTCGCTGGAGCTACGGTGTTTGTGCTTTATACAATGCTCTCAGGGAGCGGCTTGTGGCTCTGCTGAGAGAAGCTAAGCCACTTGGGAAAACCCTGGTACATTGAAGTTAACCCTCTCTACTCCATACGTTATACTTAATATGTTCCATATGTAAGTAGTGAATCTTCTGTGTTGGCCCAAGATTGTACCTCGACGTTATATCAATATGTCACTACACGAAGTGAAGATGTTAACTCTTCAACCGCCAGTGACTTTCATAGTGATCTGCAGATCAGCTATCCAGTAGTAGCTGGTTTAGGCTTGTTTCTACTTAGATAATTCGATTAAGCAATCAGTCTTTCACAATGGGTACCAGAGAATTTTTGAGGGAGGAAAAGAAATGAAGATGAGAGCTGGGTACTCATTATTGATATAAAATGATCTAGTTAGCCGTGTCTATATGAAACCTAAAAATGTACATTTTTGACGGCAGTATCTGCATTGATATTTCCTATAATTTACCTTAAATTTTTTTTAAATACTGACCATGCTTTTGTGTCTGTTTCTGCAGCAAATCGTCGATGTCTAGCGCACATATACGTTGATATTCCTCTCACAATTTGTTGTGTGACTGAAATTATCAGACCTTCTCCTGTCACAGACAAGCATTACAGATGGGCACTTTTCTTCGAACATTGGGCATTTTATTGAGAAACCATCTTTCCACGTATAACATCAAATCCAGGAGTTGCACAGACATATTAATACGTACTCAGCAGTTCCTATGTCAAGATCATCTGAAGAAAGAACTTCACAGTTTTTGCATAAAGAGTCGTAAAGATCTCAGAGTTAAAGACCTGGTCAGACCTGCTTGTGGTTATATACTTTTTTCTCGCAGGTAATAATTCCATTTATATAAACTCTACATGATATAATCTTTCTTAGATTAAACTCGCCATCTGCGTAAGAAAGATAAAATTCAAGAGATACATACCATCTTATTAATATTAAAATCAATACAGTGGAGGATATCTCAGAAATCAAATAATTATCTACTGATGTGTGTCATCATCTCTAATACTTGTTCCAAAATGCAGCAAGAACACAAGAATGTTTATCAGATATAGTAACAGTCAATACACGGGAGAGAAAGGGTGTGTACTCTCCTCCTCGCTATTTCACAGCTACAAAGAATCAAGCCTTGAAATAAGCGATTCAGACAAAGATAAATGAGCTGTTAATTACCGACCATTAATGCCAGTTTTACAGTGACGATAGTCCATCCCTCCATCATATGGATAAGCGTGGGAGGTCATGTTTTGCTATCTCACTAGATCACCAGAATCGTGGATCAGCTCTGTGTTTCTGTCTCGACCATTCCAGGTGGCCAAGGTATTTACTTCTCTGTCTTCCCCTTGGTCTCTTCCCTTCGATATTGCCAGTTGTCACTAAGTTCTCCAATCCATTTCTTCGATTAACATGCCCAAAATAATTTGACAGTCTACGTCTAATGTCTATAATCAGTTAAAGATCGTCATTTGTTTCTTGAAGGACTTGTTCGTTGGTTTTTCTGTCTGTCCATGGTGGTATTCTTTGCATTTTCCTCAGAAACAATATTTCCACAGCCATCAGATGTTTTAAGCATGCCTGCTCATTGTCCACGCTTCACATCCATACAAAAGTATAGGTTCTATGTAGCACTTCAACACTCTTTTTTCTCATTTCAATTGACATCTTTGTATTGGTCTGTATGTTTTTCATCTTGCAAAAGGCTTCATTCGCAACAGCAATTCTTGTTCTAATCTCTTCTAGGCATCTCCCATCGGATGTTATGACTGTTCCTAGATAACTGTACTGATCCCCGTGTTTAAGAATATGCCCATTTACTTGTAATGTGGTATTTCCTTCTTCCCAGTGACGACCATAATCTGTGTCCTCTTACTATTTAGTTCTAACCCTAGTTGCTCACTGTGGGCAACAACCGCATGTACTAAATGTTGCAGGTCTTGTTCATTGTCTGCAATCAAGACTGTACCATCTGCATATCTAATGTAATTGATGCATCGTTCTCCAATGATGATTACTTCCATATCTTCTATATTTCTGAAAAATATTTTCAATGAACAAGGAAACAAGATCTGGAGACATTACACGATAGCAGACTACAAATAGTAACGATAGTAGACTATAAAATAATAATAATGAACTGAGATTAAATCGCAGAAAATACGATATGAACATAAATATATTAAAACTGATGTAATGATGTTGGTTAACAGATCTTATGGTCCACTAAACGTACACTACACCCCTTAAGGTGAGTTTTTTTTTTTTTTTTTTTTTTTTTTTTTTTCATATCCTTTACAGGACATCGCTGTCAACACCAGCATCCTTCAGCTGTATGTTGATTTCTTGGCAAGATTACGCTCAGTAGTTTGCCATTCCTTTCTGAGCGGCCGGCTCACATACCCCGTAAATTACCCATGCGATTCGAACCACTGCTGATTCTCACCGTCATCACGTCACCGACGAGAGTATACGAGATTACGGAGATAAGTCATAACCTCTAAGCCACGAAGCCGGCTTAAGGTGAGTTACTGAATTTAAATACATCTGATAAGAATGATCACAAAGGATAGCTAAAAAGACCAAACAAACAAAATTAGATGTTAAACATCAAGGGAGCTTATATATCAATTGACACCAATACTGAAACATCAAAATATAACTATGTCTGCAAAACGACAGATAATAAATTTAACGTTATCCGAACAACACATTCAAAATATCAACGCATGCGACATGATATGCCTGAAAAGAGCTGCAATTTTAAGATTTATTAACCACGCAAGTAGCAGTAATAAATAATGTTACCAGAAAACACTGGGACTAACACTTTGTGCCACATATATTGAAAGGCAGAAGATCAAATGGCTCGACCATCTCAACAGAATGCGACATCATCAGTTACTAGCACTTGTGTTACACGAAAGAAAATCTGATAGGAGAGCAGGAGGACGCCAAAGAAGAAAATGGATTAACGACCGACATCAAGAACTGTATACAATCACACGGAATGAAAAATATCAAGTGACTTCCTTAGGGCTCTTGAACGCCAACTTTCGTCCCTGGGAAGAGCACGGAGGAGGGAGGTGGTCGGCGAATCTGGTGGACAGTCGTCACTCAGAGTTGGAGCAGGCCGGACATATGATCAGATTGTAACGGGCACCAATTGTATTCGTGATTTCCGCTGGCTGTTGAAGATGAGAACTGAGCGCTTATGGGAATGCGCCGAGTGCAATCTTGTCGGTTCTTGACTCAACTCACTAGATTCAGTGATGAATAATATGGGTAAGACCCGGAGGGATCTGCAGGAAATAATATAAGAGAAAATATAGGACTATAAGCCTTTTGTTTGTTTAGTGTCTATACCTAAATGGGTGAAATATAGGGTATCAGTAGAGGCTAAAGGATAACGAGGGAGTATTCCGATTCGTCTGTCAGCTGTCTCCATCAGTTTCATGATAGTAAAGGTAGTTATATTTGTTGTATAGTTTTAGTAGTTCTTTTCTTGCATAATTTTGCAAACTGTGTATTTGACTGATTTATTTTCTGATACAAGGGCAGCCTCATACTAGAGACATTCTCATACTGTTAATTGCAAAACTGTCTTGAGTTTTTGTCAAATTAAGTGAAGTAGACATTTTTCTTTGATCTGTTCTCTCGTACGTAAACTCTCAAGACTGATAATAACTATTGTCCATTGTCCAGACAGTGATTTTGTTTTAGACAAACGACAGTGGTTAGGATTTCGCTGGTGAACATGAACATGAATTGAGAACAAAGGAATTGGTAAACAACGCTAGTTTGCAATGTTTTCACTGGATACAATTTTATTCAAAATGTTCACCTGCATTTGTGGATTTATCTATACACATTTGCATGTTTTCTTATTGGCATGCTTAACTGTTTATTGATAACTCAACATGGTTAGTATATGTGTTGTTCTTATTGCTTGCTTACCATGGAAAAACATAGCTGCAAGGCGTCTATTCGACTTGACTTGTGATAATTGTCATTTTTGTCTTACATATTTGACGTAAGAAACCCAGGTGATTCAAGTTTGACATATGTAATAAATATTATGTTTTGAATTCCTTGTAATATGTTAGAAGAGCAGTGGCCTATATGCCTACGCTTTGCAATTTCACTATTCCACGTGGGTTTTAAAATGACTATAATTCCAGGTGGTAGGAATCGTATGAAACCTGCATGTCTCTGTCCGTGGGAAGTAACATATATATTACAGTACATACAATATATATAACGTAATAATACAGTACAATTATGCTTTAAAAAAACATCAATGATTCTCAAATTCTCACAAGTCATGATCCTTTCCACATAAGCACGGAGTCGAACAAAGTAGACCCATTGACATCGCATGAATTTTAACTTGCTCAGCATGCAAATCATATCTCCTACTTTACACCCTTGTACATGAAGCCACAGAGACAATTGCATTAGTGTGATATTGTAAGGGATAGGTAGGATCAGTCTTTAGCTTTGCTGAACTATTCGTTTGCTTTGCTGACCTGCTATCTAGCGTAGTCTCAAGTCCCCAGACCGCATTTAGATTTTGAGTTTCATTGCTACGATGTCCAGTTACCAGCACGAGATTTTCAGCCGAAAAGTTTCACATCTTTTAATCTCTCATCAAATTAGGAATGCAGTTCTGTCAGTAGAAATTCAATTAACACTCACATAATTTATACGCTCCTTAAGAATAATTCTAATATATTTTGTCACTCAACAATCTCGTCGTAACAATCTCTTGCCATCGCCAACTCGGTTTTCAATCCACCCTCTTCCTCTGACGATCTCCGCTCGAGTGACCATTTCAAGAGTATTCTCAACTCTTCCGTTCAGTCACTGCGTTCCAAAGCATATTACACGTTTAAAACTGACATGAGCTCACGAGGCTTCTTCCTGTCAAATATCAATAGGCCTATCTGAAAGAACTGTTCTTAAATATTTGTATATAATAAGATTCGAAAATAGTACTTTGTTTAGCTACAGGGGGGGGGGGGGGGGAGGGGGAGAAACCATACCTCCCACGTCACTTGACTGGTGTACCAGGCTTGAAACCGGATAAAGAAAATGCTAGGTAAAGTTCTTATTTAACTGTGCTCAGTAGGAAGTAAAATTACTGTTACTTCACATCATACATCTGGCTTAGTACATTTGGGGGAGTATTGGCCATTTCTCCACCACACATGGGATAATCTTCCACGCCATATTAACATTATGTATCAGTATTGTATTATGGTATGTCTTATTTATCATCATCAAATGCCTTGCCGTCATGTGTGGGCCATCATACACATACAAATCTTGGGATCTTCAACGGCATTAATCAGTACCGATTTGAAATGTTTCTTCTTGTTTTTCTAGCATTGCACAACATGAAGTTGACTCAAAGAAGCTGAAATCATCAACAGAAATGGCCGAGTTTGATTCTCTGTTTCCAGAACTTGTTGAAGATTTGACAAAGAACGAGATAATGAACCCTGAAACAGCAGGTGCTTTCAAAAGATTCAAAGAGGTGATCATATATGACTTATGATTGGTTGCTTGGTTGAAAATTCTCTTGAAGACTGAGTGTGTACGCTTTACTTTCCATGCATTGTAGATCACGTTGTCTGAGCCCTTAACTGAGTTGCGTCTATCGGATGAGGTAAACGTAAAGACTTGTCTCCCGTCGAAATTCCAAAGAACTATCTAAACAAGCACTGTGATGTAAAGTTCTTTTTCCCGTGACACCAACGGGCGCGCACGACCGGTACTAAAACTATACATCTGGATTGAGGCCTGTTAGGATGTAAAAGGTCATGGTTTAGTGCAGTATGTACGGATTAGCTGGAGTTGAGCCTTGGTTGGGAATGATCCATCCACAGGATTTAGGCATTTCATTGTCAACAGACTTCCACTCAATGTCCAAATAAAGATATGCCTCATCAAATATTACATAATACAAATGCGACAGGATGTTAATTAAACTGTTACAGATTTTTCAGTTTATGTTTATCATCCTCACCATCAAGTGCCTTGCCAGCTGACGTTGGCTTTTATGTCTTTTCACAGCTCGAGATCGTTAGTGTTCTACATCAACTCTGCTGATGATGTTCCTCCATGCAACCTTCTCACTTCATCCAGCATCATTTAACTTGGTCTGCCTCTGGCATTGTTCCCTACTTACATTTCCAATTTTCTTGATAGTATCCAATGTGTCACTTCTCATCACATGACGAAAGATCGCTGTTTGTATCTTTCTGATATAATGTTCAGGTTTCTTTAGCCTATGTTTGGCAATTATTGTTAGTTATTCTAAGAATCTAAGGTATTCGCAACAATCGTCTCAGGAACCCATCTCTGATGCTGTCAAGATGTTTCTAATTTGTTCACTAACGTTCCGTGATTAGCTGTCATACAGCAAAAACGGTTCTATATAACATTTCAGCTCTCTCTTTCTTACACGGCAAACTACTGAGTGTAATCTTGCCTAATACTTTAACAGCAGCTGAAAAATGCTGATGTTGATTGCAACGTCCAGTAAGGGGTATGCAAAAAATAATATTGCATAAGATAATTTTCTTTCTCTTGAATGTAACTTTAATTTTGTATAATCTGATCTTAATCTCTGCCATGCATCATCCATCTGATGTTATAATTGGCTCTTGGTATTTAAATTTGCTTTCTCACAGTTACGTGTCAGCTCATCTTTTTCTTTGATAACTGCTTTTTTCGCATATGCTTTGCAGGGCATCGCTGTCAACACCAGCATTTTACCACTGTCGTTGATTTCTTGGTAAGATTACGCTCAGTAGTTTGCCATTGCTTTCTGAGCAGGCCGGCTCACTTATCCCGTAAGTTACCAACGCGACGAGAACCGCTTCCAATTCTCCCGGGCAGCGTTATCTTACGTGGATAAACGGGATTATGGAGAAAGTCGTTTAACCCCTAGGCTAATTGCTTATTAGATTTCGTAAATCTTTGGGGAAGGAGCGTAGGTGAGATAAGAAACATAAAATCATTTCCCAAAACAAGCACAAAATGATTATAAGATAGAAAAGTAACCAGCAAAATACAAACCAGTAAACAATGCACATAATATACAAGCATAGACGTAGCTGGTTGTTCGAATTTTGAATTCTCTCGACATTGGAATTTTAATTACTTGCGTTCAGGTAGTTTGAACTATGAGGTGGACGTGTATCTTTCAGAGCGAGGCTGGTGTTGAGATTTTTCTCCCGATCTAGTACTAAAGTACCATCTCCGTGGGGAATGTGTTGTGGAGTTTTCTCTCCCCACTTCAATGGCCGAAACCAGCGTGTGTGCACATGACCGGTACTGGAACTTTACATCAGCAGGGTGACATAGTAGTCTGCAAGTGAGTCGTCATTCAGCACAGCTCACACGGACTGGATGAGCTTAGGCCTGGATTGCTAATGTTTCCAACACGGAATTTATACATTTCATAACACTAAACCCCGAGATTAATAAACTGATCACATTTATTGATAAGTGTTTGGGCTAAATTTGTAATTGCTTCAGTTTTTTTTTTTTTTAATGGGTAGCTTGTGCTACGTCAGTTGACCACAGATATAGCATGCAATAATAGCATTAAAAAAAAGAAGTAACGTTTATGTGATTTATAAGTGTATAATTACAATACAGTGACCTATTGTTTATCAACAGGTTCTACATTATAATGTGCCCTACGGCCGGAAAATGAGAGGAGTATCAGTTGTGACAACGTACAAGTATTTGGTTCCTGGTGCATCTGAGGCAGATTTGAAAATTGCCCGTGTTCTAGGCTGGTGTATAGAATTGGTAAAATATATTTATTTTATTTGTCATGAATTATGTATTCCAATTAAGACAAATATTGGTCATTGTTTCTCTAATTATTATTGTTATGTATCTGTACGTATAATTATATCGATGTTTTTTGGTTTTTTTTTGGCGCTCGCTCAAATTGAACTGAACCATATTCCATACACGCTACTCATAGCAGCACTGACCTGAAGAGTCTCTCGTGACTTCCTGCAGCACTATTCTCTCCAGGTCGTGTTGACTGTCTACCTGTTCTTCCACACTATAAACTATCTCAATGGGCACTGGCCACGCCAGCCTTATCATACACCAATACCCTGCAAAGCGGTGCAAACGCAGCCAATCTGTCCGCCTTCTCGTTTCTCACCACACAAGCATATCTTGGGGTAAAATCCAGCAGATGCTCTCGATATTGCGATTGTTGAATGGAAATCTGCCACTCTGCCCGAAGCATGTCTGCCTTCGCCCTTCTCATCATTTATTGTACGTATCTTGCAATTGCGATATACGTGTGCTGTTTGTTTTCCAGCCAGCGGAACGTCGCTGTGAATACCTCCACCTCCATTCTCAGGCTAGATGATGTGGTATCATATGCCAGGTTCCCCTGCAAAAAAAAAATGCCGTCCACGAATATTTGCTACAAATCTCCAGGCAATTCTTTCACATCTTAGCACAGGCCATCAATGTAGATGATTATCGCCTGGTCGCAAATTGTCATGAATAACTCTTTTGCAACTTTCATTTAATGAAGCCAATCCCTGCATGCTGGCTCTGCAAAATTTGGGGGAGTATTGATGCATTCCTGATCCAGTGTTATTATAGTCTTGCAATGACTTCTCCTCTGGTTTTCTGACATATTGCACCACGAATTTTCCTCAGCCATGTATACGTCTCTGATTGCGTTGCCCATTCAGCATGATCCCTCTTCCGGCCTGCCTTGTTCACTCCACAGGAAAGGTAACACCATTGCATCTGGAACAAGACAAGCTACAGAAATGTGGGGTGACGGGTTTGGTAAGCACCGCCTAACATTTAATGCTAATAGAAAGCCGGTAGTATCGTCTAATTGTCATACAGTGTCTCAGTTATACACCCACTTTACTAAGACCTGACACCACAGCCGCGCTACATACTCACAATATATCAAATCATTAAGATTGTGTCAAAAGCTTATTCATTCAATAACGTAGCGCTGCAAGTGGAGTACTTAAAATAAAGTTCATAATACTGGTAGTACAAACTACTTCAGCTGAAGCATTTTACTACGTTATATGCGCAGTAAATGAACTAACACTAACTTTCACCAAAATATAAGCTCTACCCTAACACTAATCACATAAGCCAACTAAGATCACTCAGCAATCATCTTAAGCGACTTTTCTAGAATTATCTAATCATGTCAAAGACAAGCAAATGATTTGTCATTGTTGGTGTGTTTACCATTACGACTTTGAGTTAGCAGTTGCTTCGCTCAGGTTTATGGGAGTTCTAAACATACGGTTTTGATCTTGAATTCATGCGTGTGGTCGTTAAATAGTAACTAAAATGTTTAATGTTATTACCCTGGTTCACCTTAACCTGACCTGTCATTACTTATTATCGCAATCCATCTATTCTTTGTAATGTCTTCATTTAAACTGTCTTTTGCCTCCATATGTGTACCATAGGACTGAGACAGTCCTCAAATTCTGTTGTTTTTATGACAGGAGTAGCGTTGCAAAATGTCCATAGAACTGTTGGCTCCACGAGAGGAGCAGCATGACAGTATGTTCTCCAGCTGTGTTAGCTTTCACGAGAGGTATAGAGGGACAGCATATCCTCCAGTTTTGTTAGCTCCACGAGTGGACCAGAGTTACATATGTCCTCCGGTTGTGTTTGCTCCAGGAGAGGACCAGAACTGTAATATCCCCTGCAGTTATGTTAGCTTTATAAAAGGCGGAGAGTTATGACATGTTCTCAGTTTATTTTAGCTCTATGAGAAGAACAGAGTTGCAACATCTGTTACATGGTTGTTAGCTGCACGAGAATAACAGAGTTGCAGTAAGTCTTCCAATTATGTCAGCTCTTCAGTGGTGCAGAGCTCAGTAAAATGTGCATATCCTGTGCGGGATGACGTGATAAACTCCAGGTTGATTTTCTAGGCAATTCTCTGTTCAATTGAGTGCCATTGCTATGTGTGCAGGAAGTCAACGATTACGTCCAACTGACTGGTATAGGGAATCAATCCACTAAAACACTGTCAGAATAAAGACTGTTTATTAACGAGCGCTCTTTTCCTGTCTTCCACACTGAACTGTGCAGAGTATGTAATAGAGAATAATAGGTGCATTATATATATATATATATATATATATATATATATATATATATATATATATATATATATATATATATATATATATATATATATATATATATATAGTGGACACCAGAATAAAAGGGGAAGGACGCAAGGAGATCCACCACAGTTACACGTTTGTCTACTCTGGAGTGGAACAGCAAGAAAGGGCAAGACACGGTGTGGGAATAGTCATTGAATTACGGTTAGCAAGAGGGATACTAAAAATAAAATATATATCAGAAAGAATCATAACAGTGAGAATAAAAGAACAAACAATTACAACATAAATGCACATATACGCACCGTGTAATATAAACAATTATGAGCAAGAATGCGAGGAAATCTGCGAAGACATCAATGATGTGCTAAATAAAATAGATAAGCAGGACAACATCATAGTTATGGGAGACTTCAATGCAAGACTAGGACACAACAGAGCGGGCATAGAAAAACATATTGGAGCAATTGCAGACCAACATAATGAAAGAAATGATAACGGAAGTAGACTGATTGAGTTATACAGCCAACACAAGCTCTATATAACAAACACATTCTATAAACACAAAGACTCACCGCTATACATCTGATATAAATGGAACAATCTAGATACTAAAAGCCAAATTAATTTTATAGGGAGGAAAGTTAATATGTAAGTTACAAATGGTTGTAGAAAAAGACCTAAAGATGATAACAACTTAAAACCAGTTTATTTTTATAGAATACTTTGTCCGTTTATTTCTCAACATAATTTCCACCAACATTGATATGTATGTATATATATATATATATATATATATATATATATATATATATATATATATATATATATATATATATATATATATATATATATATATATATATATATTGTCACTACGTCGTAGCATGATGAGATAGAGTGATCATCTCCTTTTCTCACCATACGATTTGTATAGAGAAACGTTGGGATCCGTTTATTCCTCCGTGGTCACATGCAGACATAAACGTCTCAGCTGAGAATTGAACCCTGGCTACTATGTTGGTAAGCCAGGAACATAAATTAGTGTGATGACGTAGTGTAACACATGGAGCTCAAGATACAGATGCATTGTCATTATGATAATTGTTGTTGTTGTTTTTTTTTGTTTGCTCATTATTGATCATTTATTAGGTACTGCTATTGCATACATGATTCTAGTTGTCCTTTTCTTTTAACGAAAACACAGCTGGAGGGATTTTTCCTGATTGCTGATGACATAGTAGACAATTCACTGAATCGCAGAGGCAGGACATGTTGGTATAGAAAGGTCGGTATCTAATGGTTACTGTTTTATTGTTTTGGAGAAGCTTGACAAAGTCCAATTAATAACCATCCCTCTGGTTTCGAATAGGATCACTACAAGTTATGTAAGACACTGTAAACATATTGTCCACTGTCGGAAGTTAAAGATTTCTCAGAATGATATTTAGATCTGGGTGCAGGTTCAGATCTCTTACACTCCAGATCCCAGAGAGAACACTAGAGTCAAATGTCTCGTATGTGCTGATTGAATAAAGCATCCCTGGGTACTCAAGATTCATTCATTCATTCAGTAGCATGTCCTTTGCAGAACCTCGCTCCAATAACAACCTTCCGGAAAACGTCTCGATCATAAGCACGATGTCCCGCGTCCTATACACCCATCTGGAGATCACCCTCCACATCCTGCACCCATCTTCTCTTTGGCCTTCCTCTTCCTCTCTTCCCAGGCTCAAGATAACATCCATAAATTAGCTCGTTGAATGGATAGATGTAACTGCTCTTGGGGTGAGAAAGAGGAATTTAGATATGCAGAATAAGCAGTTTTCATAAGCGCTGCATAGGGCAAGTTACCTCTCTGACTTATTCCCCTCATGGAAAGATATAATTGCTCCCCCACTAACTGTAATTTAAAAGAGTTTATAAGCCCTTAAGCTACACAAACATTTATATACTGATAGAAACATGGAATTACTATGGATGTTAACAGACTACCACTGTGTTTATTTATTAACTTTTCAGTTACGTTAATATGATGATGATGATGATTGTTTTAGATTATTTGATATGATTGGTGGTATGTGATGAGAGAATCACGTATGATCAAATGGCATTTGCACTGTGTAGAAAATAATATTACATAACTTAGTGGCACAACTGACGAAGAACCTAATGAGCAGACTCCACACTGAGACGTGTTGCACATTCAGCTTGCAGGATTCCCACTGTGTCCTTAAACGAATATCAGACGCTCTGTGAGTGGATGTGAGTGGATTGTTTGCTGTCCGTGGCTCCTATTTTCTTTGTATTGATGACTTCTGAGGTCGCTTTAAGATCTACGTTTTGGCCAGTGCATATCTCAAGTATAACACACATGGTCTTCCCTGCTGGTACAATTGCATGTCCCTGGTATAACAAACTTGGACTTCTCTGCTGGTACAATTATATGTCACAGGTATAACAAACTTGGTCTTTGGTCTTCTCTGTTGGTACAATTGTGTGTCCCAGGTATAACAAACTGGGTCTTCTCTGCTGGTACAATTGCATGTCCCAGGTATAACAAACTTGGTCTTCTCTGCTGGTACAATTGCATGTCCCAGGTATAACAAACTGGGTCTTCTCTGCTGGTACAATTGCATGTCCCAGGTATAACAAACTTGGTCTTCTCTGCTGGTACAATTGCATGTCCCAGGTATAACAAACTTGGTCTTCTCTGCTGGTACAATTGCATGTCCCAGGTATAACAAACTTGGTCTTCTCTGCTGGTACAATTGTCTGTCCCAGGTATAGCAAACTTGGTCTTCTCTGCTGGTACAATTGCATGTCCCAGGTATAACAAACTTGGTCTTCTCTGCTGGTACAATTGCATGTCCCAGGTATAACAAACTTGGTTTTCTATGCTGGTACAATTGCATTTCCCAGGTATAACAAACTTGGTCTTTGGTCTTCTCTGCTGGTACAATTGGATGTCCCAGGTATAACAAACTTGGTCTCCTCTGCTGGTACAACATTATCTCAGGTATAACAAACTTAGTCTTCTCTGCTGGTACAACATTATCTCAGGTATAACAACCTTGGTCTTCTTTGCTGGTACATCATCTCAGGTATAACAAACTGGGTCTTCTCTGCTGGTACAACATCATCTCAAGTATAACAAACTTGGTCTTCTCTGCTGGTACAACATAATCTCAGGTATAACAAACTTGGTCTCCTCTGCTGGTACAACATTATCTCAGGTATAACAAACTTAGTCTTCTCTGCTGGTACAACATTATCTGAGGTATAAAAAACTGCATCTTCTCTGCTGGTACATCATCATCTCAGGTATAACAAACTGGGTCTTCTCTGCTGGTACAACATCATCTCAAGTATAACAAACTGGGTCTTCTCTGCTGGTACAACATTAACACTGGCAGCTTCATTGCTGTAGGAGGTCAACAATACCGAATGGATAAGAGTGCTTGTTCTGATACTTCCGGTTAGCAGATGCTGAGGTAAGGGATTTAACCCCAACACCGGTCATTTGGAGTAAAATGTCGACGTCTTGTCCTTGACTTTGGGATGTAAATTACAAGAACCCCTGAAGTCGGAGTGGGTTCGTCTGACATTACTCTCGTAAAAGCATACTGTATTTATGAGTGGCGAAAGGGGTTAGGGACGCAGGTCATAATCCCGCATACCGCGTTCGAAACACAACTGCGGGAGGTTTGGCAGCAGACCACCTTGCGTTTGGTTTTTTTATAACATGGTATGGGTGCCGGTCGTTCAGAAAGCAATGGCAAACTACTGCGCGTAAACTTGCCAAGAGATCACACACAACCAAACAATGCTGGGGTGGACTGCGACGTCTTGTAAAGGATATGCAACTAACTTAACTCTGGACATGTCTTGAAACAAATGTTGCATGTAGAGATTTTGTTTTTTACTTTTCCGGCAACTATAAGATTCAAAGTACTTAATCCTGTATTAATTGGGGTAGATGCTTTTTCATTAGCAGTGTAAGTCATGAAGGGTCTTAGAGATATCATTGTTTCAGGACAACGTTGGCCTTACAGCACTAAATGATTCCACCTTCCTGGAGTGTTGCATTTATAGCCTGTTGAGGAAATACATAAGAGATAAGCCCTACTATTTAACCATTATGGAGTTGTTTTCTCAGGTAAGATGTCAATACTTTTTTAAATTATTATTTCCACAGATAGAGTATTTTCACATAAATACTTAAATATTAACTAATTGATTATTAATTTGGTTTGCAATACTAATAATCTGATGCGTTTAGGGAACGTAGTTAAGTTTTTTTTTTTTTTTTACTAATTTGGTTTGCAGTACTAACAATCTGATGAGTTTAGGGAATGTAGTTGTTTTTTTTTTGTTTTTTTTTTTAAATTTAGTTTTGTCGACTGATCAACATAACGGGACACGGGTGTAACCAATAAGTGTTCCGTTCTACTCTCACGCCTGAGTCCGGAGAAACTCAGCTAAGTGCACGAGCTTCGTAGCACCGGCGAGGATCCTGAAATACTTTGAGTAGATTTTCAACTCGAAATTTTGCCCGGGCAGCGCCGTTAGGCTACTATTTTCTTGTTAAATTTCCAACTGCCAATGGATATTTTACGTGCGCAACAACACACATGGGCGTCCGATCTCACTACCCAGAGACCAAGGGAAATTTTATTACTAGAAGTCCAGGTAAAAAACATCCCGGCCCTCACCGTGGCTTGAACCCGGGACCTCCAGCACTCGAGGCGGACACCATAACTTGATAACCACTCACTCCACGTATTTAAACAAAGAAGCAATAACAATAGGTTGCGCAATTTGTTGTCTGCCATATTTCGTTGCATTTCGCCAGATGCATGCTGCAAATTTAAATAGCATATAAAGTACATAGATTCCGACTCAACGCTCTATCGAGAAGCCGATCGCAACCTGACAGTGCAGAGGGTGGCGCGCACTAAAACCACCGGAAACAAACACGAAATGTATGCAGTCAGGAAGAAGAAGGCATTAGAGAGTATGGCTGCTAGGGCTGCTGATCATGTGGAGGATACACACCAGTCCAACTCTTACACCAGCTGAAGCTGTTCCCTTCACAGAACCTACGCCAGAAACCACAAATGCAGCGGCAGGGACATCAACAACCACACTAACGAGACACAGCAAAGTAGCTCACCAAAAACCTCCACACAGGAGGAAACTACAACCAAGGACTTCACCGGCAAAATCCTGCTGAAACAAACCAGCGTTGGGGAGGCTAAACTGTCGGCGCTACCAACAGACATGATACTGCTCTGTTGGAGCTGGGAAGACACAGCATCACACAGCTACGCAAGACACCTGATTGAATAGTGGTCTCCATCAACAAGAACTCAAGGACCACCACACGAATGAAGAAGATATCACAAGAGAAAGCCGACATCAAGCTTTCACACAGCATATCAGTGGAAGCCACTCAACACCACTCGATTAAACGATGGGTCATCAAGCGAGTTAAGACAAATCTTACAAACGATCAGATTAGAGAGATGCTGTCGACAGAGAACTCGACACAAAACATTACCAGTGCAGAGAGGGTCATCGGGAAGAACAACACTCCTTCCACATTTGTCATCATCACATCGGACGAGCGGATGATCCCTTACATTATAAGGTGGGACAGAACAGAACAAGCTCCAGAGCACTGCTTACCTAGAGCCCTGCAGTAGCTCCAGGTCCCAGAAGTTTTGTCACACCCATGCCACGTATAAAACTGAGGTGGAGGTCTGTAGATACTGATCTTGACCACACCTTTACTGTCAGTGCCCTCAAGCTAAGCTCGGCACGGACTTCAGGGGGAATAACCCAAACAGAATATGCGCCAACTGCGCCAGATACCTCGGCATTCACTGCACCAGATACCTTCGCTGCCCCTGCCACCAAGACAGCAAGGAAGCCAAGAAGATCGCCATTAATTCAAATCTACCTTACAAAGAGGCTAGGAGGCAGTACGATGCTACCATCCGCCTAACATAGAGCGACAAGGCACATATGGAAGGCCAACTGAAGGACCTGTGATCCAAGTTCACCAGCATCGAGGAACAGCGACACAAGACACAAGAGACGCAAATAACAGCCTTTCAGCATATCCTGGACAGCAAGCACAGCAGAAGATTGAGCACGGTGACGCTCGAATGCCTATAATAAAGGCTGAAACAGAAGAAACTCTGAGACAAAAACAAGAAGAATGAGAAACTATAGAAAAACTCAAGTCAAAGAACGAGACGTCGGAAGCAGAAGATTCAAAGTCCCAGACAGAAAAAGAAGAATCAACAGAAGAAGAAGTAGAAGAGGGGGGAGAAAATCAGAACGACACCAACCAAGACCAAGTTCAAGTGTGGTCGGAGGACAAGAGAATAATTTACTCTCCACTAAGATCGAGCTACCAATCAGTCCGCGACACAAGATACAAGAGACGACCAAGAAGATTAGAAAACAGACCAAGACGGGATAATAGATAGAACCCTAGGAGAGACGACAACTGGTAAAACTCCCTGAAGGAAACAACACAATAAGAAGGGGCGGTTAAATAATTACGCCAGACCTTAAAAAGTGTGTAACTCCCCTCCAGACATGTAAAACCACAAGGATGAAACGAACACAATGACAAATCAGAAACCAGGAAGCAGATATACACACCTCTATTTAAGAAAGAAAAAGTGCGACATACACCATAAGGGCCCCGTCTTTAATCACATCTATAAGTCGACGGTTGAACTGGGATATTCATTTCAAGAATTGGAATTGGAATTAGAATACATGGTAATCGCATATTCATTAAACAGTCTGCACAAAAATGGTTGTTGTTTTACATCCATAATGACTAGCGCTTCAGAATATCTGAATAAATGAAATTACCTTTCATACATAAATGAGATGACATTTATGTATCAGGCAAATTAATTATTTCGGACATAGTTATTATGATCAAACTGAAAAGCAAACCAATAGATATAAATATTGTACAAGTATACGCACTAACAACATGCAGTACTGGTGAAGAATTACAAAATTTTTACGATGAAGTAGACATGGCAATGTCTCAAATTAAATCACAAGATATAAAATTAATACTAGGTGATTTCAATGCAAAAGCAGGAAAAGGAAAAAATGGTGGATGTAGTGGGGAATTATGGTTTAGGTACACCCCCCCCCCCCCCCAAAAAAAAAATGAACGAGGAGAACAACTAATATCATGGTCAAATATCAATGATATGATAATTGGAAACACCTGGTTCAAACACCATAAAAGACGACTTTACACATGTAACAGCCCTGATGAGGAAATAATCAACCAAATTGACTACATACTTATTAATAAAAGGTTTTGGAATGCGTTTATTAATGTAAAAACAATGCCGCGTCCTGACTGTAATACCTGTACCACAATGTGGAATAATAAAAGTAAGACTGAAGAGAAGAAACACAGTGGTTATGAACATGAGACATAATAAAGAGTTTTTGAAGGTAGATAAAGAAATTTAAGAACAATACAGAGTGATTGTGAAAAATTGGTATAATGCAATAGCTAAAATACAGAATATAAACGAACAATGGGAAATGTTAAGGGACTCCATTCATCAAGCGAACAATGAAATATTACCGGAGTGAAGCCAAAAGGCTAAGAACAAATGGATGACTGAAGAAATATTCAAGTTTATGGCCAAAAGAAAACAGAGTAAAAATGATAAACATGTATATAATGAGATAAATAAAGAAATAAGAAATAATTGTGTGAAGGAAAAAGAAAGTTGGTTAAATGAACAGTGCAAGAAAATTGAATTAACTTCTATTAAAAATACAAAAAAAATTGCACAAAAAGATCAATGAGCTCATAGGAAGAAAAATAAGAATAAACACAGGGTGTTTATAATCAAAAACATGAAATATTTTATTGGAGGCAGATGCTATAATAAAGAGGTGGGATGTGTATATAAAAGACTTATATGATTTAAATAGGGCAGCATTAACGGACGAAAGTTACTTAGAAGGTCCACCTATTTTAAAAGAAGAAGTCGATGGATGACACTATCAAGCATATGAAGAAAGGAAAAACGGATGGACCAGATGGAATCACAATAGAAGAATTAGAAGTAATGGGGTAATTTGGAGTAGATATATTAACCAACATGTTGAATGATATTTCAATCAATCAATCATGTGCCATGCCGGAAAGCGTGGGCGGTCATGACTCGCCATTTCACTCGATCACCAGCGTCGTGGATCAGCTCAGTGTTCCTGTCTCGTCCATGCCATGTGGCCAAGCCATCCAGGTATTTTCCTCTCGGTCTTCCTCTTGGTCTGTTCCCTTCGATCTTGCCAGTTGTCACTAAGTTCTCTAATCCATTTCTTCTCATAACATGTCCAAAACATTTTGACTGTCTAAGTCTAATTTCTCTAATCAATTTACGATTTTCATTTGTCTCCTGTAGTACTTGGTCATTGGTTTTTCTGTCTGTCCATGGTATTCTTTGCATTTTCCTCAGAAACCACATTTCTGCAGCCATCAGATGTTTTTCAGCTTGACTGCACATTGTCCAAGTTTCACATCCATACAAAAGAACAGGCTCTATGTATCCCCTCAACACTCTTTTTCTCGTTTCAATTGACATCTTTTTATTGGTCAGAATGTTTTTCATCTTGCTAAAGGCTACTTTCGCCATGGCGATTCTTGTTCTAATCTCTTCAAGGCATCTCCCATCAGATGTTATGACTGTTCCGAGATAATTGTACCGATTCACTTGTTGAAGAATATTCCCATTTGCTTGTATATTACATTGTGGTACTTCGTTCATCCTAGTGACGACCATAACCTGTGTCTTCTTACAATTTAATTCCAACCCCAGCTGCTCACTGTGTACAACAACTGCGTCTACTAATTGTTGTAGATCTTGTGCATTGACTGCAATCAATACTGTATCATCTGCATATCTAATGTTATTGATGTTTCGTCCTCCAATGCTGATTCCATTTATATCTTCTACATTCCTGAAAATATTTTCACTGTATAAGGAAAAAAGATCTGGAGACAATACACATCCCTGCCTAACACCTTTCTTAATAGGTTGATATTGTCCAACTTCATTATCATTCCTTATGGCAGCTTGTTGTTTCCAATATATGAATGATATTTACTGCAGTGGAAATATACTAAGCGATATGTTGAAATCTGTATTTATAGCTATACCAATTAAAAAAACCTCGAGCAATTGATTGCGAAGATTTTCGTACGATTAATATCATAAATCATATCACTAAGCTTTTACTCAGAATTATAATGAGAAGAACATGACAAAAAAATAAACATGGAAATTGGTGAAGAACAGTATAGATTTGTGGAAGGAATATGTACAAATAATGCAATATATACATTACGGGCACTATTAGAAAGATCAGTAGTGACAAAGTAAACCATATACTTACGCTTCATATATTATACTAAGGCATTTGATAAAGTAAAACATGATGCACTGATTATATTGTTGGAAGATATTAACATTGATGGGAAGGATATCAGAAAATATAAAATTATTTACTGGAACCAAATAGCAGCGATTAAACGGGGAAATAAAGAAGGAAATTGTGAACACATAATGCTGGGAGTAAGACAGGGATGCGTTTGTCACCGCATCTAGGCTCCCTCTATAGCAAAATAATAATGTGAGAGATCAAAGAAAAGTAAGGAATAATATTCAGAGGTTATAATATAAATAATATACGCTATGCAGATGACACAGTATTGATGGCGGATAATGCAAAAGATCTACAACAACTGTTAGACATTAGAGTAACATAAAGTGCAAAGAACGGACTCTACTTGAATATCAAGAAAACAGTACCAATGGTGATATGAAAGAAACAGGTGACACCCAAATGTGAAATAGAGATAGAACGGAACATTCTTCACCAAGTGCATAGTATTAAATTTATAGGGACATTTATAACATCAGATGGAAGATGCACAGCAGAGATTAAGAGCAGAATATGGCAAGCAATGCTGCATTTCAGAAAATGAAGAATATCTTATGCAATAAGTCAATATCATTGAAGGTAAAAACGAAGGTGCTAAATAGAACCTGTTTTGATGTATGGCTGTGGATCTTTTAATGTAAATGAACAAATTAGGAAAAGATTGGAAGCAACAGAGATGTAGTTCCTGAGACGAATGTTGCGAATTCTTTGGACTGCCAGAATAACTAACAAAAATGCCTGAACGAAACGAAACTAGAAAATTATATACAACAATAAGAAAGAGGCAAACAACTTTTTTGGCCATGTGATGAGAAGAGCGGTATTGGAGAACATCGTGACAATCTGGAAAGTTCGAGGGGTAGAGGGGCAGGGGCAGAATAAGAGAAATGATGCTGGATGGATTGCGACGGTGGCATGGAGGAATATCACCGGTAGAGTTGATCCAGAAAACCAAAGACCGAGATCTGTGGGGAGTCATGAACGCCTATGCCAGTAGGCATGACACTTAATGATGATGAACATTCATACAGTAAAAACATGTTCTGTTTTTACGGTAAATTACATGCCCTAGCTCTACATGCAATTTGCAAGAAATGATTCCGCTACTAAGTTACAATTTATGTGAATAAATTACATATCTGCGCTACTAGTAAATTGATTATAAGCAAACATGTTATGGCTCCATCAGTTAATTGTACATGCTGGCTCTGAGTAAAGTATCTGCTATGGATCCATATAAGTGATACATTTGGTCATTCATAAATCATGTTCTTACTTTATAAATAATTAATTAAATCGTCCCGAAGGAGTTTCCTGCTATAGGTCTGCGATGTGATAGAGCCATCAGATTGTGTAGGCTTGAATACACTAGGGAATCAGTGTTGGCATTTTGACACTTTTCGCACTAAATTTAGTACTTTTCCCAGTAATTTAGTGCCAAATCCTTGCATTTAGCGCGGCCACGCGAATTTGGTTCTTCACAATTTATTTTATTTTTTTCCGGGTTCTTTTTGATGCTTTTTGGGTGGGTAAAAATTATTGTAACAATCATTTTGGGAACACTAAAAAGCCGAATTTGAACTGAAGCGAGGGAGTAAAACAGTCTCAGTACATTACCGGGCAATATTCAAATAATTTAACTCCCTTTAATATGATTTAGTTGAAGTGAGTGACTGCAACGCGCAAGCAATATGCAATTGGTTAAAAGATTGTTTAAACAAGAATGGACTTGAGTTTAAAGACTAATTGCAATCGGCACTGACAATGCATTTGTCATGACAGGTTTAAACAATGGAGTATATACAGAATTAAAATCCGAAGTTCCTCATCCGGTACTAGTTAGGTGTGTATGTCATTCCCTTCAGCTGGCAGTTTCATAAGCTGCAGCTTCTTGTCTGCCCAGGAACATAGAGTTCATGGTTAGAGAAACATATAATTGCTTTTCTCACTCAAGTCTTCGTCAAGCAAAGTACAGGGAGCTTTTTTGCTTCAATAAATGATGGGCAATATCTGCTGAAGGTTGTTCAATTAAGCCAGACACGATAGATGTCCATTCTATCTGCCATTGTCAGAATATTGCAGCAGTGGGTCGAGCTCAGAACTCATTTTGATATAGCAAGACTCAACGAGCGCTGTTTTACAGCAGAACCTCTAAATTCTATGTTTAGCGACATGAAAAACTATGTGTATCTCATATTTCTCAAGCATATTCTCGGGAAAGTTCAAATTGTGAATAAGAAATTTGAAGCAGATATACAGGATCCAACAAAACTACTCAGCGATCTTGTCCAACTCACTGATTCTATCAGTTCAAAGATTGCTATTCCTGGGAAAAAAATAACAGAAAATGATGCTATTCAGGATTATTTAGATCATAATCCCAATCAAGGGGATGAGCTTGAGAAAGAAATAGCAGGCTATCCGTTTCCTGGTGAGAAAGAAATTCGTGGAAGGTGCATCCAGTTTTTAATAGAGCTGTTGACACAGCAGCGTTTAAGTTTGCCCGATAACGTTCTAGTGTTGCAGTCCATGTTATGTCTTAGTGGAAGTGAATGTTTACAGCCAATGAAGCCCTGTATATTGGATTTTGCTAAAATGTTTGTAGAAGATGAAGCTACTCTCACCCGCATCGATTTCCAGTGAAGACAACTTCATCATATGCAGTGGACACAGACCTCTGACACACTTAGACTTTGGGCAGAAATATGCCTCATACAGGGATGCCATCGGTGAAAATTCCTTTCCTTGATCTTACAGATTTAGCTTTAACTGTGCTTATTTTACCTTATTCTAATGCGGGCGTGGAGTGTATTTTCAGTATGATGGGAGTTATACAATCAAAATTACGGAACAGACTGAGCATCAAGAGTTTGATAGCTGTTTTGACTATTAGATATGGAATGAAAAGATATGGCAAATGCTGTCATGATTATAAACTACCTAAGGATATTCTACGAAAATTATATCACAGGAGGTATATACACGTTTCTTTCAATCATCATCATCATCATCATCATCATCATCGCAAGAGGAAACACAGCAGACAATAGCTACATAAACTGAAGAGGAGTTGTCTGACTGGGATTTTGCAGATCTGGAATAAACTTAATTCTAATATTCAGTGATAATAATAAATTATAATGTGCTACCTTGTTACATTTGTAATAACAACAGTTGGTGCATTTTTTTTTTTTTGTGTGCTTTCCAAAACATTTTAGTGATTTTTGGTGCTTTTTGGGTCGATTTTTTGGTGCTTTTTCATCAAAAGGAGATGGCAACACTGTAGGGAATAGTTCGCCAGTTATGTTCTCAATTAGCGAGACGACGAACGGAGGCGTCCAACCATCGTCTGACCCCGCTCGTTATATTATCAGCGCAGCTCCATATCAACCATGTTAATGCGCCCGCTACTGCTTATGGGCTCTCAGTATTTTTTTTCTCCCTCGCAGATGCATTCCCTCGGTATCGACACTTTCGTTGCTTTCTTCCTTTTTGTTTGCACTGTTTACTTGTGTATAGGTTATATATATATATATATTAAAATCCAGATAACACTACAGTCAGTAACAGGCCAGTGTCTGGATCTGATTACGGCCCCACGTGAAGCCAAAGGTGATTTCTCTCAGTTCACCATGGAGAGATACAGTGCCATCGCCAAGTGGAAGACCTCTATCTACTCATTTTACCTTCCTGTGGCTATTGCTATGCACATGGTAAGTAATCATAAGTTGCTAAGTGGGAGTGAAGTGCTACAGGTATAATTTATACTACGAGGGCGAGTTAATAATTAAGTCACACAGTTCTGTGGGGATAGCAGGTAAATATAGTTGGTGTTGTCTACAGGTGTCATTAGGTGACAGCAACATCGAACTTTACATTCCCGATCGTCAGGTGGACATTAGGTGTCTCATGCGCATGAACAAAATGGCGACTGTGCTTACGGACTGTGCAACCAAAGAGCGTTGTGCGTTTTTGTTGTTTTTTTTTTTTGTGGGCAAAAAGACTGCCTGCAAAGGACATTCATAAGAAAACGCTTCCTGTTTATGCTAACAAATGTTTGTACCATAAAGCGGTACATAGCTGGGTAGAAAAGTTTTCTCAAGGACGCTCTAGAATTGTTGATGAATTCCGATCTGTTCGTCCTGTTGAGATTGCAACAGAAGCATCCGGGCAGCGGATGGAGGAGATGATTAGAGGTGAAAGGCGAATAACGATAGTCTCTGTAGCATCTGCAATTCGGTGCTATTATGGTTCAGCATACAGCATAATGCATGATCGATTGAAATTTAAGAAAGTGTGCTCAAGGTGAGTATCCAGACAATTGAAGGAGGAATACAAAATTAATCGATTTGGCATGTCCTTGCATAATTTCTGTCGAAACGAAGATTAAGGAGAAGACATGCTGAACAGGACTGTTACTGGGGACTAATCATGGGTGCATCACTAACAGTCCAAATCAACGTGTGCTTCAATGCAATGGAAACATCCTTCTTCGCCCTGTGTCCAAAAATACAAGGTTACGCCATCAGCAGGGAAGGCTATGCTGACAGTGTTCTGGGATTGTCAAGGAGTGCTTTTAACCAATGTCAAGAAGAAACGTGACAATGTGAATTCTGAATCGTACTGTGAAGTTCTATCGATGCTTCATGATACAATTCGAAGAAAACCTCCAGGACTGCTGACCAGAGGCGTATTGCTTCTTCATGACAATGACAGGCAGACAGATTGGCTGGCTCTGCAAAACTTGGTGGAGTATTGGTGCATGATAAGACAGGGAGCACGTGTACACCTAGGAGGAGCAAATGGATCACCATGGTCTGGCAAACATGCGACAGCGAGAAGTGATGAGGGGATCTGGCCGATGCTCGACGCTTAGAGGTAAGGCGAGACGCACATATAATCAGATTGCTACTGGTACTATTAGGGTTGGAACTCTTCGCTGGCTTCTGAGGATGGGGACGGAGCGCTTATAGGAATAGCCCCGAATGCTGTGATGTCGGTTCCTAAATTAATCAATCAATCAATCAATCAATCAATCATGACAATGCCAGACCACATACGGCTCGATTAACTCAGGAGAACATTAACCAACTAAGGTGGGGAGTTCTGGAACATCCACCTTACAGCCCCGACTTAGCCCCTAGCGACTTCCACCTTTTTGGTCCACTGAAAACTCACCTTGGCGAGAGACATTTAGCGAATGACGCCGAAGTTGAATGTGAAGTGAAAACGTGGTTTAGAAAACAGAGCACGCAGTTCTATGCAGCCGGCTTGGGACGACTGATAAAACGATGGGATAAGTGCATCAGTGTTGGTGGAAATTATGTTGCAAAATAAAGGGGCAATGTATGTATAACAAACAATAAACTCGTTTCAAGTTGATATCATATTTAGTTATTTTTCTACAGTCAATTGTGACTTACTTATTGACTTCCCCGTGTAGAATTCCCATTGCACTTTATACCATATTTCGCAAAGACAACACATTCACAAGTATACCCAAATAATATAGCTTATAATGTTAAAATGAAATTATTTGTTGCTTGTAAAGCGTTATTATCGTTATAATCTAATACTTTATCCCTTCAGCAGTGTGTCCCAATAATAATCTGTTAAACTGCTCTCTGTCATAAGCTAGATGCCCTGACTCTGTTGCTGGCATGTACAAATCATATGACATATAACTACCCGAGCCTGCGGTGTGTCAGGTCTTAGTAAGATGTGACAAGCTACCGCATGACAGCAGACGGTACTACCTGCTTTCTGTTAGCGCAGAATGTTCGGCGGCGTTTACCAACTCTGACACCCCAAATTTTGCCATCGGCTTCGGCGGAGGAGCGCAACTGGGAGGGTGTAGGGGTGAGAACCCCTTACCTGGTCATCAGAGCATCGGAAGTTTAAGAGAGAGAGAGAGAGAGACCTTTTATCCAATCGGCCATGTGACTTTCAGAAAAAAAGGTATTATAACACAGGAATCAAGTATCCTCTACCAATTGTAACCGCCGAGTATCACGTGTCATTAGGCGACTAATCGTCACTTAACCGTGTACTGATAGGTTTTCTGAAGTACATTGATTACTTAGGACAACCACACAGCCAGTGATTTTCCCCTTGATAAATGATAGTGAGAACCAGTACAAGGGACACTTGCCCTATAGCTTTGTAGATGTTCATTCTGAATTGAAGTATTGTTGTCTTTCACCATTGACCATCTTGATAACGTGGGCTGTGTAAGCATGCACACACACACACATACATATACTCTCTCTCTCTCTCTCTCTCTCTCTCTCTCTCTCTCTCTCTCTCTCTCTCTCTCTCTCTCGCTCGCTTGCTCGCTCGCTCGCTCCTTCTTCTACGTCATATAGTCCATACCGTGAGGCGTTGGATACCATGCATGTCCGCAAACCTCTGTCTCATGTGGTGCCAATGATTTCTAATATTGACGTTCCTCCATCCCATTATGTCAAACTGTCCAGCATCTTATTTCTTGGTCTCCCTATTCCTTCTTTCATCTCCAACTTTCCCGTTGACAACCAAACTTACAATCATGCAAACACAAGTTCATTCGCGTATACATTGTTTGTTATATCACATTGTGATTAAGTAAACCAGATCTCTTATATATTAGTGGAACAATCACTATATTTTTTTTCGATCAACTACGAGGGCGCGTCAATTAGCAAGTCACACTGTTCTTTGAGATGGCAGGAAAAAAAAAATTGGTGTTTTCGACAGGTGTCATTAGGTGACAGCAACATCGAACTTTATATTCCTGCTCGTCAGGTGGCGCTAGGTGTCTCATTCGCATGAGCAGCGCATAAACAAAATGGCGACTGTACTTACGGGGTGTACAACCAAAGAGAAACAATATATATATATACGAGGGTAAGTTCATAAGTAAGTCACAAATGGCTATAGAAAAATAATTAAAGATGATAACAACTTGAAACAAGTTTATTTTTATACATACATTGTCCCTTTATTTCTCAACACAATTTCCACCAACATTGATGCACTTATCCCATCGTTTGATCAGGTTGTAAGGTGGATATATATATATATATATATATATATATATATATATATATATATATATATATATATATATATATATATATATATATATATATATATGTCAATTATTGAGACTATAATGTAATAATGTAATGTAATGTTAATAATGTTAATGTAATAATAATATATAACTCATATCTAGTTATTTTTCTACAGCCATTTATGACTTACTTATTGACTTCCCCTCGTATGTATGCGTGCAATTTAATTGCAGGCTGGAATCTCAGATGAGGAGTCGCACACGAAAGCAAAGACAATATTGTTACAGATGGGTCACTTCTATCAAGTGCAAGTAAGTATTTTTCTTCTTCTTCTTCTTCTTCTTCTTCTTCTTCTTCTTCTTCTTCTTCTTCTTCTTCTTCTTGTCATTATTATTATTTTTACGATTATTATTATTATTTCATTAGCTTGTAATGTATTGTCTATATATGAAATGTTGTCTCATGTAGAAATTGCTATCACTATTTTGTTCCACTTGATGATCCACATTGTTTTTCTAGGCCAGAAAGTGTGCTTAAGATATGTCGTATTCGAGTTAGTCTTAGAGTATGCGATCTGCTGTCTGCGGCTCCAGTACACGTTCATGATTTGCCAGTCTTAAACTGTGTATTAACGTGGCAGTGAAATCAACTGTGTCCTGCTCTACAGCGACGAGTAATGATGTGTTCTGGTCCGTATTTAGAATACAATCGTCTTGTGCTGGTGTTGATGGCTTCCTAATTGATTTGTCGAATGTTCTTTTGGTTATATGTAATAGGTACACCAGGTTGTTCTTCTGTTGCTTCTTCCTTAGCTAATCGATCAGCACTCTCCTCTCCGCATACTCTACAGTAGGATGGCATCTACTGTATGGTGACCTTATAATGGCCGCCTAGTTCATATAGTAGTGTCAGTAGTGCTGACATTATTATTGTTAAATTTATTATTATGCCTATCATCTCCCAATGCAGCTTAAGCGCGCAAAACCACGCCAAGCGCGTTGTAGACGTGATGATTGGTTGAATTTTGAATCTGAAGTTTACTACTGGATGAGTTAGTCTTACTCGGGTCTACCACCCTTAGTCGCATCTTTAGACATTATGTGTAGGTTACAATGTTGCTGTGTTTTACTTCCCTTACGGGCTTCAGTAACACACGGGCACAAGTAAGCGATGTTAATTATTTGTTGTACGTGGATGGCTTTATATTCTTCTCCGCTGGTCCACACTTGAGGGCGGTGTGTGTACGTGGATGGCTTTATATTCTTCTCCACTGGTCCTTACTTGAGGGCGGTGTGTGTACGTGGATGGCTTTATATTCTTCTCCGCTGATCCACACTTGAGGGCGGTGTGTGTGCGTGGATGGCTTTATATTCTTCTCCGCTGGTCCACACTTGAGGGCGGTGTGTGTACGTGGATGGCTTTATATTCTTCTCCGCTGGTCCACACTTGAGGGCGGTGTGTGTACGTGGATGGCTTTATATTCTTCTCCGCTGGTCCACACTTGAGGGCGGTGTGTGTACGTGGATGGCTTTATATTCTTCTCCGCTGGTCCACACTTGAGGGCGGTGTGTGTACGTGGATGGCTTTATATTCTTCTCCGCTGGTCCACACTTGAGGGCGGTGTGTGTACGTGGATGTCTTTATATTCTTCTCCGCTGGTCTACACTAGCGGGAGGTGTGTGTGCGTGGATGGCTTTATACTCTTCTCCGCTGGCCTCTCTTGGCGGCGGTGTGTCTCTCAAATTATACAACTCAGAAGCCGGTCTCCGTGGCCTAAAGGCGTGCGAACGCGATTCGTGAGCCTTTTACCACGCGTCCGAAACACAGCGGCGACCGGTTTGGCAGCAAACCGTGTCGCGCTGTGGTTTTAACGTGTTGGTATGGTAGCCGGTCTTTCATAAATCAATAGCAAACTACTGAACGTAAAACTTGCCAAGACATCAACAACAGCAGTAAAATGCTGGTGTTGACAGAGATGTCCTGTAATTAGGATATCCAAACAAAAAAGTAGTTCAGAAGATCAGCGTGTCGACTTCAGCGTGTATTTAGATCAGTTTTCTGTAGGGCTGCGGAAGTTAACGATTAATTAATCTACTAATCGTTAATTTTTTTTTAACAATTAATTATTTTTTAACGATTAATCGAAAACTTTTCTCCCATCACATATACAAATGAACCGGATGTCGAAAAATTGTCGGACATTTTAAACATAGTGCTGCAAACACAACCGAGTTGCAAAATTGTACTGAGTCACCATTGTGTAAGCTGCAGCAAGAAGTACCAACAAGATTGAGCAGTATTTTTATTATGCTACATAGTCTTCTACAGGCCGGAGAATCATTAGCTGTCTACATGTCAGATGAAAAGATGCAATACAAAGGTCCAAAACTGTCAGATTCGGATTGGGAGAAGATTTCGAAATATGTCAAAGTGTTGGACTTATTCTGTCAGACCACGGTCCTGCTTGGCGGTCAAGATTATGTTTCATGTAGCTGTGTATTGCCACTGCTAGAATCGTTGACAAAGCATATGACTGTACACTATGATGTCCCGGGCTACATAGCTAAATTTAAGGCAGCATCTTTTAATGACTTCAGTGAACGTCTAGCTAATATAACAAGTATTGAAATACTACAGATTGCAAGATTGATCTACGCTACACATACATGAAGTGTTTGTCAAAAGATGCAAGAGAACGAACTTGGTCATGTATGTTCATGATGAGCAGATGGAGACGGCTGTAACGAATGAAACTGACATTGACAATGAAACTATATGTGAACCAAATGAAGAGAGTATTAAGCTAATGGAGAAGAAAGTTGTTGAATCGGTTGACCCTTTACAATGGTGGAAACTTAATGAACATCGATATCCAAAATTGGCATTCCTTGCTAAGACCATTCTGTGCATACCGGCTACCTCAGCTCCATGTGAATGATTGTTCAGCTCTGCTGGTTATATTGTTAATAAGGCGCGCTTGTTACTTGAACCAAATACTGTCAACATACTCGTCTGTTTGCATAGTTGGTTATTGGATGACATATGAACAAGACAATCCAGTGTTATTTCGATGTTTCACACATACGACTATAATGTGAGTTATGTGACTATAAATGGTTTGCTTTAATCGAAATTAACGATTAATTAATCGTTAACTTTTCAAAAGTTAAATATTACATTTAAATTAATCGGTCGCGGCCCCAGTTTTCTGTCATCTAGCCAGATTCCATCCATGGTTACTGGGTCTACATTTCCTTGGGTAAATCTCCTTTCCTACCCTATTGCTGGACACTGGCATTATGGTTTACTCTGTGTGATAAGCTACTGCCATGCAATTTTAAACGTGCACAGTTTTTCCAATTCCGGTCCAATAAGATCTTGGGGCGTTGTTTGATTCTGGCCATGTCTTAATTGGACTTGAAGTACATTGTTCCTTTACCCAGCTACTGGACTGAGTGCTTAGTGTGACGCTGTGAGCTGTGGATTTCATCTGGAATCCTTTTTTCGTCTATCTGCTGGTTTTTGTGCTGTGAAATTCATGTTCATTCAATTGGCGGGTGACAATTGGCTGAACTAGCTGGCTATTAAGTAATGTGTGTACAACTGTTGGCTTTCTGGTGACTGGTGCTTCCATTGACATCGTTTTAGTGGTTTACCGTTGCGTTGAGATTTTGGTTGCGGTCTTAAGCATGCATGCGTGTGCGTTCTGTAGTTTTGTCGAGATTGCTTTGTTTCACTTGACACTAGTGAGGGTAATGTTGTGTTATTTTCACTGGCACAAGAACGGGGCAAATGTAGAGTTACTCTTTGCTGCGAAGTTGTAACAGCGACTGAATGTTTTCTACATGTGTCTGACACGGTTGAGTATCCGATCTCATTACCCAGGCGATCAGGGAAGCATGCTATATTAGAAACTAGTGGATTTTCTAAAAGCTGTCTGATGAAATTTCTACAGTCTTATGTTGGGATTTAGATCTTGTAACCTTTGAGCCTTATCGTCTTCATCAAGTGTGTTGGGCTGCACTGTTTCGTCGAGCCTGTGGCTCATTACATCCGTCTTCGGCTATGATGTTTGTTCTGCTCCCGGGTCAACCTACAAGGTAGCAGGTTTGCGTACCGCCTCATTTGGTTCCTACCCTTGAACTGTACGACGTGAAACACCCTACCATCGGCATAGCTCTTGGAGGTCGTTAAAACACCCACGCCCCTTTACCGCTGCAAGATGGATACACAGAACTGGGGATCTTCTGAGCCGAAAGTGAGCACTTTAACCTCTCAACTCTGACTTCCCTCTAATGTATCTAATTTCCATGCTCAGAATCATTGGGTGATTCACTTGGCTGACTGTATGTAGTCACCCACTATAAATCTAGTCAACACGTCGCAGTGACCTGTTCGGACACCTGTCCATGAAGTAATGTGATGCTACGCTGGTCCTCGGGATCACTGTTTTGCCCCTGCACATGTAGTTGTCTTCTTTTAGTCCATGCCGTGTGGCGCTGGTGATCATGACTGTCCACATGCCTCTGCTCTGGGCTGCCGCTTATTTCTGATAAAATGTTCCTCCATTCCATGATGTTAAACTGTCCAGCATCTTTCCGCTTGGTCTCCTTCTACCTCTCTTCACCACCAGTTTTTCCGTCTTGATGATATACTCCATCTCCCTTTCAAAGAATGTGGACTGTCTTCTTCTGATACGAGTAACCAGCTCTCTTACTGAGTTAACTTCTTGCAAGACAACTTCATGACTCTTTCAATCCGTCTACAATGTTCTCGTCATTCTTTTATAAAGCCACATCTCCCCAGCTTCTACAATATTCCTCACCTGTCTTCTAAATGTGCATGATTGGCTTCCATACGTAAGATTGACCAAATATAGTACTTAGGAACTGTTTCCTCTCGTTGATTGGCAAAGATAAAATAAGGAGAATATTCTTAATTTTGCGAAGTGCAGTCATTACTTTGGTTATTCTACATTTAACTATCTTAATATATATTCCATCTACTTTTATTCAAGCACCCAGGTATTTAAATACATTGAATTGTTTCAGATTGGTTCCATGCACATGAGTGTTGAACTTTGGTACACAATTGTGTTTTGTTGTAATAACCATTACTTCTGTGTATCTGTTACTCATATTAAACTGGGTCGTTTGTTTTGACTTTCTGCTGCAATTATATGTATCATTCCCTGTAACTGCTTTCCATTTTCAGTTACGAAAACGTTGTCATTAGCATAACGCTAGTTGTTTATATTGTGCCCACCCCTGATATTCCTTTTGTATGGATCGCACTATTATTGTAAACTATCAGAAATCAAGTGCACGTACGTCAGTAATATGTTAGTGAACCTATTAACAGCATCATGTGATACAATGTTGTTATTTCTTCAGAATGATTACCGTGACTGTTATGGTGCTCTTGAAGTCGCGGGAAAAGTTGGATCCGATATTGAAGAGAACAAATGTACTTGGCTAATTCTGAAAGCACTGGAGATTGCCTCCGACGAACAGAAGGAAGAACTTAAGGTATAATTTATTATGATCCTGTTTTTATTTACTCTTCCCTGCTCTACTTTTGCTTATGAATATCAAATGTAGTTAATGAAGGAAGTATTAAAGTAAAGAAATTACAAGTGGTCAAAGAGCTAGCTATATTCCTTTGCAAGCGAGGAACAGATGATGGTTTTCTTTTGAATACTAGAGTACATGTAGAGGAGTCCAACATTTTACACATAATTGAAGAGTGTTGATTATAATATATACACAGAGGCGACCAACTAATTACAAATTATTATAATAGTGTGTTGATCATAATATATGTAGAGGAGATAGACCTACTGAATTATGTAATTCCATATTTGTTGCAATCCCGAAGAAATTAGAAGCCTTGGAATGTGATCGACATCGTACAATTAGAACATTGAGCCACATCACGAAGATTTTGCTAAGAATTATCATGCAAAGAGTTAGGAAGAAAATACAACCCGGACAATGTGGCTTTGTATAAGGCAAGGGTACAGTAAATGTTATATATATATATATATATATATATATATATATATATATATATATATATATATATATATATATATATATATATATGTGTGTGTGTGTGTGTGTGTGTGTGTGTGTGCGTGTGCGTGTGTGTGTGCGCGCGTGTGTGTGCTGAGTTCATTAATTGAACGTTCTATAACAGTAAACTAAGATCTACATCTGTGTCTTAATGAGTACACAAAGGCTTTTTCTCGTGGACTTCTAGTAACAAAACTTCCCCTGGTCTCTGGGGTAGTGAGATCGGACGCCCGTGTGTATTGCTGCGCACGTAAAAAATCCCTTGCAGTTGGAAGTCGAAAAAGAGTAGAATAACGCGCTGCCCGGGCACAATTTCGAGTTAAAAATCTACCCAAGTATTTAAGGATCCTCGCCGGTGCTACGGAGTTCGTGCACTGAGCTGAGTTTCTCCAGACTCAGGTCTGAGTTAGGAGGAGAACGGAGCACTTATGGGTTGATTCATCGATTTAACTTAAACTATGTTAACAAGATAAAGATGCTTGCAAATGTACAAATTGATAGGAAAGCCTTAGACTTGTAAAAACACATATATAGGAAACAACAAGCAGCCATAAGGATTGATAATGAAGTAGGGCAATATCAACCCATTAAAAGAGGAGTGAGACGTGGGTGTATAATGTCTCCAGTTGTTTTGCTCCCTGTTTAGTGACAATAATGTCAGAGATGTGACAGATATTAAAGGAATCATCATTGGAGGACGAAACATCAATAACATTAGATATGCAGATGATACAGAATTGACTGCAGACAATGAGGCGGATCTGCAACATTGAGTACGTGCAGTTGTGAACAACTAGGATAAGAATCAAATTGTAAGAAGACGTAGATTATGGTCTTCACTCGGAAGTAGGAATTACCACACTATAATATACAAGTAAATTGAAATAGTCTTAAACAAGTGAATAGGTACAATTATCTCTGAATAGTCACGACTTCTGATGGGAGATGCCTTGAAGAGATTAGAACAAGAATCGCCATGGCGAAGGTGGCCTCTTGCAAGATGGAAAACATACTGACCAATAAAACGATGTCATTTGCAACGAGACAAAGAGTGTTGAGGTGCTACATAGAACCTGTGCTTTTATATAAATGTGAAGCGTGGACAATGAGCAAACAAGCTGAAAAACATCTAATGGCTGTGGCAATGTGGTGTCTGAGGAAAATGTAAAGAATACCACGGACGGACAGAAAAATCAATGACCGAATCCTACAAGAATCAAATGAAAATTGTCAAATGATTAGAGAAATTATGCGTAGACAGTCACAATGGTTTGGGTCACGTTATAAGAAGAAGTAAATTTGAGAACTCGGTGACAACTGGCAAGATTGAACTAGACTGCTCCTAAGAGATCTGGAATGAAATGAACGGAGATGGGTAGTATCTACGTCTAAACATCTCAAACACATATGTCTATATATTCATGTAAGCATCAGGGGTAACTGATAACTGTCATCAATTGGCTTGAAGTTGCTCCCGGGTGGGCAACCACTCAGCCAAAATCATTTTCTTCTACTGGTGTATAGTTATGGATGCAGTTTGAGATCCCTTAACTCTGCCAGAAGGGACTAATTACCATCCCAGATCCCAGAGAGTAAACGTGGAACAAATGTCTGTTATGCTGATTAAAGACCCCGTCCCTGGATACTCAAGAAACAGCCAAGAAGTGGCTCGTTGAAAATAGAATAGATAGATTTAGATGTACTTGGTATCACCAGAAGGAAGGAAGGAGGAGTTAAGATATGCAGATTAATCTGGTTACTTATGACTGCATAGGCAAGGTACCTCCCTGACATAAATTCCTACTTCTGGACAATATGTGTTTGAACTCCCACTAAATGTCCAATGTTCTATCAATGTGTGTACATATGTAAACTACACAAACATTTATCGACATTTAGAATTTATAATGATAAGCTGAGTTTAAAATACAACAACTGTGTTATTATGTTCTTGATGATAATATGATGACGATGATGATTATAATATGGTATACGTAACTTAATAGGGCACATAGGTCATGCTTCCCCCGGTGAGACGCAGTTCACTGTCAGATTGAAGGAGTCCAATTAGTCCCTTCACTACTCTCCCTGATATCGGTTGTTGACTGTCCATTGCTCCTAAGAGATCTGGAATGAAATGAACGGAGATGGGTAGTATCTACGTCTAAACATCTCAAACACATATGTCTATATATTCATGTAAGCATATATTCAAGTCATAATATACGATGGTATGATGATATATGATGGCATGTTACTATAAACATATATCCGTTCTAAATAAATATATATGTATATATTCATAAAACCATTTAGAACATTTACAGCTTAAAACATACATATTCACCTCCATACGCATAATGGAGTGTTTCTCTTATACGTTTCCCTTAGAAGTTCACCTCACTTACTCTCTCCCTTTCTAATTCATTCATTCTGTCTTGTCAGAAGGGCTGGTCGCACAGTCCCTGTCGAACATTAAAATGCCTTCCCTGAATCTGTCTGGAATATTGAATGTCCTAAGTCATGTCTGTCCTCATGCAGACATCATGCAGACAAAGTGAACAAGTGACATTTCTCCCTCCAAGTGGTTTCACCCCAATCTTGGATAGGTATTCAAATTGTTGGTCCAAATAATCAACGTTAATTTGGACGCTATCAAGAGACTGGTAGCTCTCAGAAATTTCTCCTAAGTAGTCAGTCTCCCGAATGTTTAACATCATACAGGATAAATCTAAATGTATCTCCTGTGCATGAATAAGCCACACACTCATGTAGCTTGGATAATGGATTTCTCCAAATTATCACATACAACAAATCTGACAAACCAAGTAGCAAATAAAAGAAGAAGATAAAGTTCACAGTGGAATATTAAAGCTAGAAACTGGAACACTGAGTAACACAGAAAATCCACCAGTGTGAAGTTTGGGAGAATATGCAGAAACAGGAAACTACACAAGCCTTCAGACTAGCAGACAAACCGATCAGAATAATGGTATTACCTGATGTTATAGCTTTGGAAATTCCATCATAAGACTTTGTACAGAAGTCAAAGAGGAACGAAATGATAGTATTTCTCCAGTGTGTATCCTTTTGCTATACGTGAGTTTGCGTCTGAGGATTGTTGTCACTGCTCATAGTTTTATTCTCTCCGTTCGTGGTGTTGTTTCCGTCTTCCTGCTCCTAGTTTCCACGCGGGCTAAGTACTATGTCCAAGTTCCTGTTAGCTCCACCTATTTTACACAATGGATAGGTTACCGGGACGTCTTAAGTCCATAATACTTGTTAACCCCTCCTCTCCTTCCTCATAGAATGTAGTTTCACCCTGTCACAGCCTCACATGGGGCCGGTAACTAACATAAAGTAAGATATAGTGGCGAAGGGCTAAAACTCCCGCTCAAGGGAAAGAAGTGAGTCACTCGAAAGCTTGAAGAATCCAGAGCCTTCTCGAAGGACTGGTCGAATGTCCCACTGTCCCGTGGACACTGATGTGGCCCGCCGATTGTGGGGAACTGTCGGATTGCGACACGTGTGAAACGGCAGAGACAGACTGGACATCGGGGAAGCAACAGGGCTTACCTTAGAGGGACTTGATAGTTCAGACCCATGTGTATTTAGGGTCGTAGACATATGCTAGATAGTTGCTTAGAATTGTTTGTTATAATCATGTGTGATGTTAAACCTCTGTGATATGCAACTTGTCAAGTGCGGGCTGTCAAAACCCACTTCGCCAGCGCACTGTATATATCATATTAATAAATGTTGCTATATTGTATCTAACGGAGTTGTTGTTGCCTGTTTGAGCCCGAGTTCAGATTCCCTAGAGATCCGAGACTGTGACAGGCTATTTGGGGGTTGTTATTGCACGGCATCAAGGACGTGCAATCCTATATTGATGATATATGCATTCATTCTTCTAATATGACTTCTCACTTACTTACACTCCAACAAGTCTTTAACCAAATCTTTCTTTTTGGACTTACTATCAAACCTTCCAAGGTGAAATAGGCTATAAACAGATAGACTTCCTTGGTCATAGAATTTCTGAAGGCAAACTGTTGACAGATGATAAAATTGTATCTAAAATTCTCAATCTAGAAGTTCCAACTACAAAGAAACAAGTTAGAAGTTTATTAGGTCTCATAAACTATTATGCCAAGTTTATACCAAACTGGGCAGAACTTACATCAGTTTTTCTAATCTGTTGAAAAAATATCATCCAGAAAAATTTTGTAAAAGTACCCGCTTAGAGGATGCAATGTGCAGATTGAAATGCATTTTTTCTAACCCACCAGTATTAACATTACCAAACATAGATATACCCTTTATTTTGACCACAGATTCGAGTGCTATCGCAATTGGAGGGTGTTTAATGCAAGAAGTGCAAGGAGTGAGACATCCAATACTCTACGTAAGCCGGAAGCTGAGCAAAGCAGAAGTCCGTTATTCAACGGTGGAATTGGAGGCATTAAGTCTACTATTTTGCATGCGCCGATTATCTAAGTTCCTCTTAGGTTCCCATTTTGTTGTGCTGACCGATAACTCGCCATTGTTGGTGCTTAAGCAAGGTGTTCCTAAAAACCATCGTTTACAAAGATGGTGTCTTCTTCTTCAAGATTTCGACTTCGAAATCCGCCATATCAGAGGCACTGACAACATTATTGCTGATATTTTATCGCGACAAACAAATGCGCCATCAGAATAACATTAGGCACATTACTAATTCGCCATACAAGGAACTGTGATATTTTATTTTGTGGCATAGAACAGTGTACCTCTACACCTGCTAGAGAACTTTCATTTAAAGTAATAATACCCCAGTGAATAGGTTACGTATAACACCCACGAACATGACACTTTGAGAACCCTATACTACCAATTACCAAAGCTCTAGAAACAATCCGAGCGATAGATAACATCTGTGAAATGATTTCGACCAGTGAACTGACAGTGATCATGAAAGCATTAAGAACACTTTATACTCGACATTAAGAACATTGCATACTTGCTGTTGCTAAGAGACTTTGCAAACAGCCGAAATAGAACTACGTCGATTACAACATTCAAGAGACAGCCATAGTAACTGTTAACATTTATGGCAGGACTTGCGGACAACAGGAGGACAACGCACACATCATCGTTGGATTTAGTTAGTTAGTTAATTAATTTAGTAGTATTTAATATGTATTATACTTGTATTGAATTATGTATATAAAATATGTCAACCTGGAACTTGTATATTTTCTACCAAAATATTACAGGTATTTCCACTCATAGGCTAAATATTCTTCCTATGCAGTTTTCTCTAGTTAAGTTATAAACCATTTTTTGAGTACTCTTTCAAAAAGTACTTATTATCTTAAAGGGAACATATCGCCTAACCCGTTTTCTCTAAGGGCAGTAAGACTTACCTCAACTTTATTTAGATATTTTAACCAAATACTATTATGTATGAAAGACGTGTGAATGACAGGGTGAATGAATTAAATGAGAGAGTGATGTCCTGAGCGGACAAATTGTACGCAAAACGTATTTATTTTAATTTGTCTGCGTCTTTCATGTAAATTGTATTACCTGTCTAAATTGTTGATACATGTTTAGTATTTAAGACACTACATCTAAGCGCCATTGCTTGGAATGCCCGATCATGCATTACACACATTGGGGTAATTCATGATAAAGGATATCCCAACTCGTGACGCTTGGATATAAACCACACATTGAGCACACACTTTACACCAAACTCAACACTGAACACTATCAATTAAAATACAGTCACTTTATTAGAAGCAGCAACATATTAGTCAATACACTAACAAGCCAACAGGGACACAGGTAGTCAGAGAGGATAAAACAACAGCGTAACAACATATTCAGCATTATACAACATACGAAAGTAAAAGTGTATTGAAATGCACGCACAGTACAAGATTTGCAGGTGTACTTAATTAGCCAAGACTTTTGTCTTGTTAGTACTCTCTTACAAAGAGTTTAAATATCTTGGTATCTTGGTGGGATACTTGAGAAGGACGGGTTGTAAAAACAACTAGGAAACGTCACGTAACTTGGGTCAGATAAGCATTTTTAAGGACACAGGAGGGAGAGACCTCTTCAGCAAATCATCGTGAAGGGGTGTATGGGAGAATACATGAGTGTTGATGCCGATATGTAGGTTGCCAAGTTACTATCCACCAAACTACAAACACCGACTTTATGTGACTCTGTGACAGAATTAGTACATAACTAATTACCTTATAATAACCCATCAGATCAGGGGGGAGAGGGGGACTCCTGTCACAGCCTCACATGGGGCCGGTAACTAACATAAAGTAAGATATAGTGGCGAAGGGCTAAAACTCCCGCTCAAGGGAAAGAAGTGAGTCACTCGAAGACTTGAAGAATCCAGAGCCTTCTCGAAGGACTGGTCGAATGTCCCACTGTCCCGTGGACACTGATGTGGCCCGCCGATTGCGGGGTCCACGAGGAACTCGGACAGAGTTACCACCCGTGTCGGATTGCGACACGTGTGAAACGGCAGAGACAGACTGGACATCGGGGAAGCAACAGGGCTTACCTTAGAGGGACTTGATAGTTCAGACCCATGTGTATTTAGGGTCGTAGACATATGCTAGATAGTTGCTTAGAATTGTTTGTTATAATCATGTGTGATGTTAAACCTCTGTGATATGCAACTTGTCAAGTGCGGGCTGTCAAAACCCACTTCGCCAGCGCACTGTATATATCATATTAATAAATGTTGCTATATTGTATCTAACGGAGTTGTTGTTGCTTGTTTGAGCCCGAGTTCAGATCCCCTAGAGATCCGAGACTGTGACACACCCATAATTCTTTTTAACCCCTCCTCTCCTTCCTCATAGAATGTAGTTTCACTTGTCAATCAAATTGACTGATGTTCCGCCGCTTGTCTGAAACAATGAAACATGCTTCGCTAGCGATGCAATAGACGTTGCGCCATAACTACATCCCCATCTGCGGTTAACACAAGCCTTCCCTGGTTGCTGGCAGTAATGTGTCAGCCATGTGTTCCTACTTTGCCGCCGTATTGCAGTGAGGTGTTAAGCCTGTGTTCCTATACTCTCTCTTGTTGTGGCAATTGCCTACGTTGTCCCGGCTCCGCAAAGTCTGGTCTTTACGTAGGTGTTAGGCCTGCATTATATTGCCGTCTTAGGATCACACGGGTTTTCCCCTGAGTAGCTCCGCAATGTATCAACGTCGTCCACAGCCCAGATTTCACACTTTTCCGCATTTTCTCTTCCCTTCTACTGAAAACATTGATGTTTTCAACCTTTGATAGCGCCGCCGACTGTTGCCGTGGTATCTGGGCTTTACGTTTGATCTGGACATCAAAGCTTTCTCAGACATGATGGGACGCGGGGTCAAATTGTATTTGTCTCTTGTTTTCAATCCTCTTGCATTTCTGTCATTTTCTCGTGGTCGTTTATTCTTTTAGAGAATGATAGAACAATTCTTTTGCTGATATGGCGTTTCGTCACAAACACTGAGCTGATCCACGACTCTGGTGATCGGTTGAGATGGCGAAACCTGACCACCCACGCTTATCGGTATGGTGCATGATGATGATGAGAGGAGACCATTATTGAAGATTGTGTTGATACAAAGAAAATAAACACCGAGACAAATAAAATGGGCGAAAAATTGATAACAGGCAGAAATAATTTTAGGAAGAAGGAATAACAATATGAAAGATATGGAAGAGAATTTAAAATAGATCTGAATATTGGAAGATAATTTAAACATAACAAGGGACTTAACACATACTGTTTGATGTCCGCTTCACTCTCTTGCAATCTTGCAGCTTGAAAAGTGTATATTCCACAGCAAGCTTCATCACAGTGGAGGCCATGCTCTATCCTCCCTTGGTTAGTCAGACGGGGGTTTCCAGGGTGCCTCACGGGGAAGATAAGTGTGGCCGTAGTCAGTATGGTACTCAGGCCTGGCACAACACTGCTTAACCTTCTGATGATAAGTAATATGGGTTAGCTGAGTCTGTCTCTGGGTGTACCTTTGAAATTATTGATGTGTCACACTATACAGAGGTGGTATGAATATAGACAATGAGCTATGTGATGGAGACAGTTCAGAGCTAATAGAAGTAAATTATCTAGAAGGTCTGCTAACTAAAAGGAACATAGTTACCAATTAATAAATTCGTATCAATACTGATAATCATAAAATCAGATGGATATTCGTGATAGAGAATAGGCAAAGCAAAAGCTGATTTTCATGAAATGAAGAGATTTTTTACGCCATAAGTCCCTCTTACTGAATGTCAGACAGAAATTCAGCATCAGTCATCATCCTCATTTGGCATGCTGATATGTGTGGGTGGGTTATGTTTTTCCATCTCATACTATCAAACGATTACTAGAATGTTATAAAGCACCTTTTCTGTTCTATGGCAGAAAATCAAGTTATTAAAAGAACAAAGTAGGAAGCGCTTGTAGACAACGGAGGTTCGGTTTCTAAAAGCGCACGTTTCGAATACCTTAAACTAAAATGTTGAACGTTATACAATAATCAGGATATAAGAATGTTCTTTGGTTAAATAATGAGAAGAGAGACGCTGGAAAACATCGCGTTGACTGGTCAGATCAGCAGTAGAAGAGACAAGGACAGTCGAATAGAATCAATGCCTACATCGAATGAAGTTGTAAAGTGGAAGTATATCAACAGTAGATTAGTTAGTTATTTAGTTAGCTAGTTAGCTAGTCAGTCAGTCAGTCAGTCAGTCAGTTAGTCAGTCAGTCAGTCAGTCAGCTAGTTAGTTAGTTAGTCAGTCAGTTAGTTAGTTAGTTAGTTAGTTAGTTAGTTAGTTAGTTAGTTAGTTAGTTAGTTAGTTAGTTAGTTAACCAACATCCAGCACAGGTATACATGCATAACGCCGCTGCCAGAAAGCCAATACAAAAATCCGTCACGAAAAATACAGTTCAACGTCGATGGAAGCGGCAGTCACTAGAAAACCAGCAGTCACACATTACTGTATAAGGCAAACCCAGTTAGTTCAGCAATCGGCCGGCCAGACGCCATTTGTCTTAACATGCAGTTCACGATACAAACAGCCACGGACAGGTGTAAAAGCACTCCACATTAAATCCACAACTCAAGGTGTCGCTCCACAGCTAGGCGACGGAACTATGCACTAACAGTCCCAACATGAGGAAAATGCGTAAATAAACCGTAGCCACAAGCAGAAACACTCCATAGGTCTTAAAATCTCAACCGCCTATCATTCATTATAGACCGGAGTGCTATCAATAGAATTGATCAGGATCTGAGAAGATGCAACATCGCCTACACCAGTTGGCAGGGTACATGATGATGTTACTAGGTCTGCGCTTTGAAATGCTCTTCCTCTTTCTTAATATAATTGCATCTTATTCCTGCACGTAATACAGCAGACAGTAATCCAGGTATACTTTTACTGCTTTTAATGCATAATTGATGTTTATTATGCTTCTGTCATGATATTTAATTATAGTTACGGTTTCTTCGGGTAGTGATGAGTTTTTATATCTGTTTTCGATATACTGATTGCTTCTGTTTTCTGTGCTTCGCATCTGCTGTGATGTTGATTTAAACTATTGTGTGGCCACGAAAATATTGTTAGGGCTCCTCATCATTTAATTGTGTATGTCCTCCACCTCTATCGTTTTGTGCAGCCTTCATTGCTGATCCACGCTTATGTACTGAGCAGTGTATCTTGTATATGTTTATTAAGAGGAAATTATATTAGACGTTAATGAAACATGGTAGCCAATAAGAAAAACGATCTCAATTGTTTTCATGTTTGTTTTATAAGACCGCCGGCTCCTTATCGGAGGCGTTACGAATGCAGTTCGTAATCCCGCATATCGCGTTCGAAACACAGCCGGAATTGTTTTTTTTTTAATGAAATAGTATAGGTGCGGTCTTTCAGAAATCAATGGCAAACTACTGAACATAAACGTGCCCAGGAATCACGAACAGTCAATAAATGTTGGGATTGACTGCAACGTACTGTAAAGAATATACAACTAAGTTTATAAGACTAGAGGTAAATCATATCATTTATTTTTTATTCTGAAAAATATTTATAGTTATGTTTTCTTGGTATTTCTGTTTTAGCTGAATTACGGAAGGTGGGACAAAGAAGCAGTGGAGAAAGTTAAAGCTATCTACAGAGACCTAAAACTAGAGGATATCTACAAACAGTATGAAGAAAGCAGCTACCAGGAAATTACCAATTTAATTAACTCTGCAGAGATTGCCGTGCCTAAGGAAGTCTTTCTACATTTTGCTAATAAGCTATACAAGGAAATCATTTACTTCCAAAATGTTGATAGCTAACGTCCTGAATGATTGAACACTGCTTAGTTTTCTGAAATAATTATTAATATCTATACATTTATTAATTCGTGCATACGTAGAATAGAAATAAAACAGAATAACAGAATCACCAATGTGAAGCTCATGGGGAGAACTAGAATAATCCCAGTGAATCAAGAGGCGAGGAATCGACGCTTGTGATGGGTAGGGAATACGTAGAAACAATCTGTTCATTGTAATAACTAGAAAGTCCTTCCTTTCGAACTCATGGGGTAAAAGAAATAGTCAGACGTAACACACACGGAGAAGAGAGTTAGACTCAGAAATGAATAATACGGGGAAGAAATAGAAGGGGCTGCAGGAAACAGCGAAGAATTAGAATGCTTGTTGTGAGTTAATTGAGGGACTATGCTCCCATGAAAGATAAAATACGAGATTGTGTATTTATCTCCTGTGGAGATATATCAGTCATGGAGACAGTAGTAGCCCAAAGAAATGTGCAAACATAGTGCTCATTTACCCATGGCATACACCCATCACGGATGTTGACAACTCTCTCCACATTATAGTCTCATTAATTTACTCATATATATATATATATATATATATATATATATATATATATATATATATATATATGTATATATATATATAAAACCTCCTGCTAATTGTACGATGTTTTTAATATGTTTGAATAGGTTATCTCATGTGGTCCTTCGGTTTCACCTTTTAAGTAATCCTTATTTTGTTTGCCAGCTATAAAGAGTTTCTTGTTTAGTCAGCTAATGTCCGATTCATATTTTGTCAGCTTTGAAGTTACGATTAAATTATTATTTTCAGCTCTGTAAATAAATATATCATCAGAATACAAGTCAACATCTCCATAAGAAACATACACGCACACACTCACACACATTCACACCCATTACCACACACGTGCACACAGACTACCTTACACATGCACACACATTACATATACTGTAATACCTCTTCAACACCTGCCAACTGTTTACCAGTGAAAGTACCTCCATTATTTATATTATTGGAGACATAACCTGAGAAGTATCTGCATGATTGTATTTCTTCTTTCTATTTTCCCTGTTATGCCTTTCAGCAACAGCTTTATGACATAAATTACTTTTGCCCCTATTTTGCCTTTCAGCAACGGCGTTACTACATACATTATTATTGCATTTTCGGAAGTGCCTGATTATGTATACCCCCCTTTGTTGCATGTTGGGGTATGTGGCTTTAGGGTAGTGAACACGGTTTCACAATACGCATATACCAGGTTCGAAGCCAGAGGCAGGTGATTTGGGAGCAGACAGCTTTGCGTTGATTTTAACAATGGTATTAGTGTCGATTGTTGAGAAAACAATGGAACATTCATCATCATCAAGTGCCGTGCCGGCTGGCGTAGGCGTTCATGGTTCTCCATAGATCTCGGTCTTTGGTTTTCTGGATCAACTCTGCTGCTGATATTCCTCCATGCCACCGTCTCAATCCATCCAGCATTATTTCTCTTGGTCTGCCTCTGCCTCTCTTCCCCTAGATCTTTCCAGTTGTTACGATGTTCTCCAATGCTTCTCTTCTCATCACGTGACCGAAGAAAGATGTTTGTCTCTGTCTTATTGTTGTATATAATGTTCTAGTTTCATTAGCCTGTTTCAGGCAGTCGTCGTTAGTTACTCTGGCAGTCCAAGGAATTCGCAACATTCGTCTCAGGAACCACATCTCTGTTGCTTCTAATTTCTTCTTAATTTGTTCATTTACATTCCAAGATTCACTGCCATACAGCAAAACTGATTCTACATAGCATTTCAGCACTCTCTTTCTTACATTCAGTGATAGCGACTTATTGCATAAGATACTCTTCATTTTCTGAAATGCGGCTTTTGCCTGCCCGATTCTGCTCCTAATCTCTGTTGTACATCTTCCATCTGATGTTATAAATGCCCCTAGGTATCTAAAATTATCCACTTTTCTTGTTTAGTCAGCTAATGTCCGATTCATATTTTGTAATGGAACATTAATTAATATAAAACTGGCTAGAAAATCACAAGCAGTTAAGCATGCTTTAGTTCATTGCGTCTAAATGACATGCAATTATCTTACTATTTCTTTTATGCTCATCTAATACTATTTTATTATGGTGTTCTTGGTTTAATAACGACAAGGACTCATTATCCACATGGGCCTTCCCCCTGAGAGTATCAAAACAGAAAAAGATAACAAAAATTGACCTCATGTTGTACCTACTCCATGGTGGAGTTCATACCACTTATAAACGATGGGTGAAATTAAAAACAATCCAGAAACAACATTGATAAATGTTACTAGACCCAAGAGATTCATATGAAGGAAAATTACGAAATAAAAATGGCAAGGAGGAAATGTCATCAACAAATAGTCTCGAGGTGGGTGGTGTGCGTGCATTATGTCTAAGTGCAGCTCTTTCAAAAAAACATAATATATATCTGGGCGGTCTTTGGCTTGACACGTGGTGCTACGTGGTTCAGTCCCATAACTGTAATGGCGTTTCTGAACTGCTCCATTCCAGACTTGTGACCTGCGCATGTTAGTAAATGTCACTCACTAATTGCAAGGACATCGTCTGATGCGAAAACATGTACTGGGACGGAAATTAGAAATAATGTGAAATAAAATAATTGTCCCTTGATTTGCAACCCCCTCCCCCCCCCCGCCCCCTTCCGCCCCCTCACCCCCACAAAGATGTTTTGTGGTCCATGTCTAAATCAGATTTCATATATCCTGTTCAGTTGCAAAGAATGCCCATATCCCCATAGATACTATGTCCACTGAATTTGCTACACCACTGGGAAGTACATTTTAGTTTTCCATATTACCAGTGTCCCTTGCCATCAGGGGAACCCACTCCGACTTTCTGGTGAGCTGAATTGTCTGATTCTCACCTGGTTCTTATAATGGTTTCTGGTGGTGTCAGAGATCCCCGTTGATCACTTGGGTAATTATATTAGATACATAGTCGTTTTGGTTGTTGATGAAAAACAGGATGACGGTGCGCAAATTACAAATTTTAAAATGCCCACTGTATTTTGTAAATGAAAAGAGTAGATCATCAATGGGTTTATCTTCATAATGTGTGTTTACTGTTAATTGGTACTGTTTCTGTACACCTTAATTAATACTCGTGCTTGCATAAAACAATCAATGTTTGGGAAACAGTTAATTGACTACAATTGTATAAATGCCCTGTCATCCTAGTTACATACTATGTGCACATTTATTTTTTCAATGCTGATGTAAGACAAATGACCATTTGTTAAGTGTTTGATGCAATCAACTCAAATATACCTCCAGGTTGTTTGGGGATTGTCAGACTTCATTCAAAGAAAAGGAGGACGAAAACAAATACTGACATTCTATAAGATCTGGACATTGAGGAACAGTAACGCATAAACAATAACTGAAGACCATGTACACAACACAGTAAAGTCACATTTGGCACGACAATGCACGAGACAGTTAAAGTGGTAACTGATGAAAGTCTTCCCGGCACGGTTTGATTAGAGCGACTTTCTGCAAGGACAGCTAGTGATGGTGGGGGTCGTGGGGTGGGGGTAAATGACACGATAACTCACAGTCATTATAGTAAGATATGGTTGATATTTTAACTTCTTAAGGCAATATCGACCAGGAGTAAACTTTAAATATTAACATTAGACATGATATATATTGATATCTCAAGTTATAATTAGCAATTAGATGCAACACGACCTGTATAGGACACCCCGCTGTGTGGGCTACTTAGAAGTGTAGATTACAAGAAAAGTAAGTCATGTATATGCAGTACGGACGTTATATAACACGTTGATGATTGTATGAAGGTAAGTTAATAAGTAAGTCACAAATGGCTGTAGCAAATTAATTAAAGATGATACCAATTTTTAACCAATTTATTTTTATACATACATTGTCCCTTTATTACTCAACATAATTTCCACCAACATTGATGCACTTATCCCAACGTTTTATCAATCTTCTCAAACCCGCTGCATAGAACTACGTGCTTTTTCTTCATTGACCTGCCATCCCACATAACCGTGTGACTTACTTGTTGACTCTCCATCTTAACGTTTTCTACCCATCTACGCCCCGCGTTACGTTACAAACATTTGTCAGAATAAACAGGAAACCCACCTTGGCTGGAGACATTTCGCGAATGACGCCGAAGTTGAATGTGAAGTGGGAACGTGGTTTAGAAAACAGAGCACGCGGTTCCATGCAGCGGGTTTGGGAGGACTGATAAAACGATGGGATAAGTGCATCCATGTTGTTGGGAATTATGTTGAGAAATAAGTGGACAATGTATGTATAAAAATAAACTGGTTTCAAGTTATCATCTTTAGTTATTTATCTACAGCTATTTGTGACTTACTTATTAAAATTAACTTACCCTCGTATTTCATTGACACGAGGTCATCTGACACAGGTATGAAAATATGCACCCAGTTCACCATCACAATCATCACCATCATCATTATCGTCATCATCATCATGCGTCTTGTCGATAAGCGCTAGTGGTCAAAGTTCGATATCTCGGACTATCAAAACAGTTTAGGATCAAGGCTTTATTCTGGTTCACGTGGCAGAAACATTTATTATCTCTGTATCTTTCTCTTTTTCACATTTTTATCAGTTATCAATTATCAGTGTGAGTATCTTCATTGCACTCCGAACAGGTCCATAGGTGTTCAGATCCTCCCCCCCCCCCCCCCCAGCATATGCATCAGCGTTTTGTGGCTAATAGTGCCAGTTCTGTGTTCGTTGACGAGGCACCTCGTTTTTCCGATGTACCTCTCATGTCTGGCCGTGCCAATTCTTACTCCCAAGTCTTTCATCCTGGACAGCGATGTGGATTCACTGACGTCAAAGTCCTCTGTTTTCGACATATCTTTAAGGACGTCAATAACATCGGCACTATCCATGGGCTGGCCATCTACAGGGGGTGCAGAGCCAGCCAGTTTATCAGCTCGTTCATTTCCCTCGACACCCGCATGTCCTGGGAAGAAGATGAAGGTGACTTTACGGACAACAGACTTCCGCAGCGATTCAGTCCACTGTCTATATACAGATCCAGCTTCGACCTTCCGAATCATACTCATTGAATCACTTAGTACACACACGTTGGTATAATGCTGTGATTCCAGCCATATGAAAGCCCGTGTAACTGCCATCACCTCCATCGTCATGCTGCTCGTGGTCATCGAGTGGGCACCACTGGATTCGTAAACGGTTCGGCCCGCTGAACGGGCTGTAAATGCTCACGCACGTCTCTGCTGTTTACAAAAGATCCATCTGTATAGATTAGCACTTCGGGGCTATCTGAGTGTTCATAGATGAGCGCGTTGACCTCTGCATTGACAGTGCATGGTTCTGCTCTCTGCACCTCTCTGCGTCTATCGAGTGTGATAATGCAGGAGAAAGTGCACTTTAAAGCTGGAGGCACCAGCACCCATTCCTTTCCGGGGTTGATACTGGTAGGACTGCAGACCTGTCTGATGACATCTTCCGCCCGACCCATCCATGATTTTCCCCTCTTTAGCCTGTCACCCTTTTCTCTGAATATAGCGTCATGCGGAGTGCTCATCTGCACTTATTTTATTTATAAAATGTGACAATTAGTCCCTAAGTTTTTGAGTCAGACGATCCTTTCTGAATTGTCAGGGTCTCTCAGTTGTCTGGTGTATTCTTTTGGTGCCGTTAACTGTTATTATTTTCTTGTCGCCATCTGTTACATGGGGATTTTAAAGATGCCATGCATATATCCTCTATTATTAGAACATAGAAAACAGTATAATTAAGACCTCATACAGTAGATTTAGTGGCATCCTAAGAAAAAAGAAACCCTTATATGGACAAATAGATGTTTTTATCACACTTTCAAATAATAATAATAATGGGCGTATTATGTGCATCGCAGTTGTTCTTGCATAAACACAAAACGAAGCTCAACGACATATTAACGAGCAATCAAAATTACCTTCGAGTATGTTAGCCGGTCTCTGTGGCTAAGGGCTTGCGAACGGGGTTTGTGAGCCCGTATAGCTCGGTTCGAAACACAGCGGTGCTGGTATTTTTTTTTTTTTATTTAAAGGAGCCGGTCGTTCAGAAAGCTATGGCAAACTACTGAACGTAAAATTTGACCCTGGAATCACGAATAGCGAAAATGCTGGGGTTGACTGTTACGTCCAGTGAAGGACATGCAACTTTAACCAAATTTTAGTGAGTCAGGTGCTATCAGCTACATAAATGTGAAAGTTTGTTTCCAAGATTGCTTTTTTATAACCAGCAAATGCCTGATTTTATTAGGAAATTGTATCGCTATCCACTATTGATCTTAAGTATGTCACATGTATGTAAACATACACATTTTGTTGTCTAATAGTAACACTGTTAAATAAACGGTTTGGTATAATTTGGTTGGTATTATTCTTAATTTTCCTCAGTTTGTATATTTGATACTCTTTAGTTGCGACATTTTGTCTGATATGCATAGGTGATTCTGAGTTTTTAAAGATCTTCACTATATTGCGGCTTTAGTTTTGTTGAGTAGTAGTAGTAGTAGTAGTAGTAGTAGTAGTAGTAGTAGTAGTAGTAGTAGTAGTAGTAGTAGTAGTAGTAGTAGTAGTAGTAGTAGTAGTAGTAGTAGTAGTAGTAGTAATAATAGTAGTAGTAGTAGTAGTAGTAATAGTAGTAGTAGCAGTAGTAGTAGTAGTAGTAGTTGTTGTTATTGTTATTGTTGTTGATGTTGTTTTTGTTGTTGTTATTGTTGTTGTTGTTGTTGTAGCAGCAGCATTAGTAGTAGTAGTAGTAGTAGTAGTAGTAGTAGTAGTAGTGGTGGTGGTGGTGGTGGTGGTGGTAGTAGTAGTAGTAGTAGTAGTAATAGTAGTAGTAGTAGTAGTAGTAGTAGTAGTAGTAGTAGTAGTAGTAGTAGTAGTAGTAGTAGTAGTAGTAGTAGTAGTAGTAGTAGTAGTTGTTGTAGTAGTAGTAGGTTGAAGTATTATTAGTAGGAGTAATAGATTTAGTAGTACTAATTATAGTAATGTGTGTCAGGTCTTAGTCAGATATGACTGAGCTATTAGCGCCGAACATTGGGCGGCGCTTACCAAACCCGACACCCCACATTGTGCCAACGGCTTCGGGCGGAAGAGTGCAAATGGGAGGGTACAAGCCTTATCCTGGTGCGAGGAAATGCAAGCTAAAGACAAAATGTCATGGCAGGGCAGACCAGGCCCTAAGCCTTGGTTGGCGACTGGTCTAGGATCGAAGCTCCGACAGGCGGACAGTTAGAGCATTGCTTTGCTGATCCGGCAGCTTCTGCAGCTTGTCTTGTTCCAGATGTAGGGGTGTTACCTTTCCTCTGGAGTGAACTAGGCAGGCCGAGAGAGGGATCATGCTGCATGGGCAACACATAATCTCTATATTTTAGCCCATGCTTTGTGCTATGGAGAGGCAATAACTCCATCCCTGGTATAAACTAGTCTCGGAATCAAAGCGAGAGGTAACTGTTACGGGTTATAAGTCCTTATCAACTGGCGTAGACATGGGGCGCCACGCGTTGCCTCTGACAGTGGGAGACACCTACAGGTGTCACTGATCAGCTACCGCCCGCCTCAAGCTGGGCAGCCCCCAGCCAATTGGGTGCTGATCCGCCATAGCCTGACTGCTTCAATGGGTGCTTGGGGCTATGACAAAATCTGATTCGCAGGCTGTAAAATCAATGCACCAGGTAAAAATAAAAATAGAAACCTCAAGCTACGGCTTGCAACCTGGAACGTGAGAACCAGGATTTTCCACTGACTTGACCAATATTGACGATGTGAGAAAAACGGCTGTGATTAATGCCGAACTCAATCGTCATAACATTGATATTGCTGGTCTGCAGGAGACTCGCCTCGCTGAGGAAGGGGCACTCAGGGAAAACAATTACACCTTTTTTTGGAAGGGTAGAGGGCAGGAAGAAAAAAGGCAACACGGTGTGGGCTTTGCAGTGAAGAATTCGCTACTGGGAATGATTGAAATTCCAGCAGGAGGAAATGAAAGACTATTATCCCTGCGCTTGGCAACCTCTTGTGGTTTTGCCACCATTATTACTGCATATGCACCGACACTCGATTCCTCTGATGATGTGAAGGATTCGTTCTATGAGGAGTTAGACTCCGTGATCAATGCAGTTCTAAAATCTGACTACATTTATATGCTCGGTGATTTCAATGCTCGTGTGGGCAAAGACTCGAGTTCATGGCCAGTGTGCCTTGGAAAATACAACATCGGTCGCATGAATGAAAATGGGCAAAGGCTGCTGGAGCATTGCATCAGTAATGACCTATGTATTACAAACTCCTTTTTTAAAACAAAAGAGATGCATAAAGTCACATGGAAACATCCAAGATCCGGCCATTGGCACCAGCTAGACTTCATCATCACACGGAGACAACATCTGAACCATATATCATTGACTCGAAGTTATCACAGTGCTGACTGTGATACGGATCATTCTTTGGTTGTTGCAAGGGTTAGACTGAGACCAAAGATAATCTACACAGCTGAATATAAATCTAGCCCCAGGACTAATATTATTAACACTCACGATCCTGAAAAGTGCTTTCAGTTTCAACAGCAACTTGAAGACGCTTTCACTGATACACCAGAAAATTGTACAGTAAATGAAAAGTGGGGTCAACTTAAGGAAAATCTTTATAAAACTGCCGTAGGGGTTTACGGCAATGTGGATCATAAGATGCAGGACTGGTTTACGGCAAACAGCGAGACTCTGCAGCCCTTGGTTGATAAGAAGATGATAGCTCTCTTAAGAAACAAGCAAAGACCAACGCGTAATACTCTGAGTGAGCTAAGGTAAGCTAGGAAGGATGTGCAAAAGGCTGCCAGGCAATGTGCAAATGATTATTGAATCAAGGTATGTGAGTCCATTCAAATCGCAAGTAATAAGGGAAACATAAGAAGCATGTATGAAGGAATAAAGAAAGCCTGTGGTCCAGTGATCAAAAGAAGTGCTCCATTGAAAAACCTTGACTGGAGAAATCATCACTGATAAGAAACAGCAGATGGTCAGATGGATAGAGCACTATTGGAGCTTTACTTAAGTGAGACCAAACTAGCGGATGATGCCTCAACGCCATAGATGCTCTACCAACTCTTGACCACCTGGACACACTTCCCACCATAACAGAAGTTAAGTGTGCTATAAATAAACTTGCATCTGGCAAGGCTCCAGGTAAGGATGGGATTTCAGTAGAGGTTATCAGGAGTGGGCAAGACACACTCACTCTACAGATCCACCAGCTAATAGAGCTATGCTGGCGAGAAGGACAAGTCCCACAGGATTTCAAAGATTCATACATCATAACACTGTACAAGAACAAGGGCGAACGGAGCGACTGCAACAACTATAGGGGTATCTCACTTCTGTGAATTGTTGGAAAAGTATTTGCCAGAATTGTTCTGCACAGACTTTTAAGTCCTTGGAGATCAAGTCTACCCCGAATCACAGTGTGGTGTCATAATCTCCATCGTCTGTAGGTGACGGACAAGCACGACGATGAACACGACGGGCAGCTACTACGCAGTTGATTCCCAGTGGTCAGCGTGACGCACGAAGCGCACGGGGACTAGAAGCCAACGAGAAACATCGGCGTTAGCTCAGACTGATTCAGGACTTCGAGACAGGACGGACATGAGAGAAAGGGTTGCGTGTATTCATGTATTATTCTATGCTCGATGTGAGAAAGCCTGTATGTTTAGTGGATTCTGTTTGGGGACTGAGTGAGTGCTTTGTTCCATTCATCTAAGAACTAGTGTATTGCATATATGTATTTGTAATGGCATTGTCGCTAATTGTGAGCGCAGCATTATATGAATGCCGTTGTGGAGAGTGGTTTATGTGATTAAAGTGTTTTAGTTATGTTACCGCGTGTCTGAGTACAATCATTCTTTGTGTATGATTGTTTCACGCCTGTTAGAGAACACGAGCCACTGTTAGTATAAAGTAAGATCCTGACATGTGGCTTTCGACAGAACCGGTCTACCATTGATATGATATTCTCATTGCGACAAATGCAAGAAAAATGCTGTGAACAGAATCAACCACTGTTTATTGCCTTAATCGACCTCACAAAGGCATTTGATTTGGTCAGTCGTGAGGGTCTGTTCAAGGCACTAAAGAAGATTGGCTGCCCACCAACTCTTCTGTCCATTGTGGAATAATTCCACACAGGCATGAAGGGTATAATCAAGTTTGATGGTGCAACTTCTGAAGAGTTTGACATCAAGAGTGGAGTTAAGCAAGGTTGTGTACTAGCTCCCACCCTCTTTGGAATATACTTTTCATTTCTACTGAAATATGCCTTTCGTGATTAGGATGGTGGTATGTACATTCACTCACGCTCAGATGGCGGCCTCTACAATGCTCAGAGATTGAAGGCCAAGACCAAAATTAGGAGGGTACTGATCAGAGAGTTGCTTTTTGCAGATGATGCTGCATTTACGACCCACTCTGAGGAAGAATTGCAATGTCTACTATCTGCATTCTCCAATGCTTGTTCTGAATTTGGTTTAACAATTAGCAAAAAGAAGACACAGATTATGGCACAAGGTGCACATGGGGTACCATCAATCTTTATTGACGACGCCGAACTAGAAATGGTAGACCATTTTACATATCTAGGATCAGTGGTAAATAGCAAATTATCCCTAGATCAGGAAATCAACATCCGGATTGGTAAGGGAGCAACAACAATGAACAGGTTACGAAAAAGAGTCTGGGAGAACAGGAAGCTTACTGCCAAAAGAAAAGTCCTTGTCTATCAAGCCTGTGTCCTTAGTATTCTTCTTTATGGCAGTGAAACCTGGACAACTTACTCACACCAAGAGAAACGTTTAAACAGCTTTCATATGCGGTGTCTGCGAAGAATTATTGGTGTTAAGTGGCAAGACAAAATCACAAATACTGAAGTATTGGAAAGATCAGGTTGTGTGACGGTTTATTCCATGCTCAGTCTTCGTAGACTTAGATGGATAGGACATCTTAAGAGGATGGATGATGGTAGAATACCAAAGGACATCTTTTGGTGAATTATAGATAGGTAAGAGATCTCAGGGTCGGCCTCTACTACGATACAAAGATGTGTGTAAGCGGACCATGATTGATACAGGCATTGATATTGCACATTGGGAGCAAGTCGCCGCTGAACGTGTTGCATGGAGGGCAAATATCAGAAAAGACAAAGGAGAAAATTATTGCAGATAAGTCACACACCGAGCGTGTAAGACGTAAGATGGTGCATGCTGGTGAAAATGACCACGTGTTCACATGCACCCACTGTCAACGGACATTTACAGCGCAAATTGGCCTTATCAGTCACATTCGCTACCGCTATAGGTAAAAGTTGTTATGCCTTTTTAAAGCACAAACTATCGTCTGTCAAGACGGCAAGGTGCCAATGCAAATTATATTAATAATATAAGGTGAGGTAGTAGTAGTTGATGTTGTAGTTTATGCAGTTGTAGTAACAGCTGCAGTAGTAGTAATTGTTGTAGTAGTGGGAGTAGTTTTAGTAGTTATATTAGTTGTTGTAGTAATAGTAGCTGTATTAGTGAAAGTACTAGCAGCGGCAGTATTAGTAATAGTTGTTGTAGTAATAGTAGCCATAGTAGTGGTAGTAGTACTTGGTGTTGTAGTAATGATTGTATTATTAGTATAGTTGTAGGAAGAGTAGTAGCACTAGCAGTAAAAATTATAGTAATAGCAGCATCAGCAACAGTGGTAGTAGTGGCAGTAGTAGTAGTAGTAGTAGTAGTAGTAGTAGTAGTAGTAGTAGTAGTAGTAGTAGTAGTAGTAGTAGTAGTAGTAGTAGTAGTAGTAGTAGTAGTTGTTGTTGTTGTTGTTGTTGTTGTAATTTATTCATTAATTCACTGTCATCCTTCTGGGTTATTATCAGGAGGTATAAAACATATTGTTCATTCAAAAGAATTGTTTCTGAACAAGATGTGCAACATTTGTTTCACAATAATTTGATCACAAGTGATGTAAATCATTTACAGCGACGGCTTTGTGCTAAGAGGCAAAAGAAGTGTCCGGGAGTTCATAGCAAATGTTAAAGGACGATATTTATTACATGGGAGTCTGGAATATGATACAACGACATCTAGTATGGAGGTGAGTTTGTCACTGCTGCTTTCCGTTGGCTGGAGAACAAACAGCACACACACACATGTGATTGTAATAGACTCAAAGAACAAGTTGAAAATGGTGACTACAGGGATGCTTTGTGCAGAGTATCATGCTTACATGAACAATTAAAAGTAGGGAGCATATCTTCCTAAGGACATGCTGGTGTGTTAGGAAACGAGTGGACAGACAGATTGGCTGAGTCTACACCATTCGGTGGAGTACTGGTATACGATAAGGCAGATGTGTTCGTGGTTCTTTGTATTTGCTATGACCCAAAAGTTGCAACAGAGAGTTCATGTAAGAAGCGACAGTGACGAACTACATTAACAGGACCAGAGAGAGTTAAAACAATAAGTGACAAATAAACAGCAACAGATTACAACTCACAACAAGCGTAACATAGATGTTAAGACGGTTAGATAACACGGGGGATTAGTCACAAAAAGTCCGTGATGAGACGGAAGATCATACTGTGACTAGACTTGGCAAGCTTTGGTAAAGGGGCAGCTGATCCGCTAACATCGAATCATGTCAGCTTAGATAGGTAGTTAGTTAGTCGACAGATCATCCTCATTGCACATCGAACCATTCCATCCATAAGAACTGGGATTACTCACTTCCTCAGTAAATCCCGCAGCGTAAGCGACTGACGACACCAGTTCTGTGTTGGTTTATTAATCTTCTTTGGCTTCCCGCTTAGTGTTCTTGTTTTGCCACCTCTCTTTTAACTTGCTGTTCTCGGAGCCTGACCATGGTTGTAAATTCACAGTCATCACTTGGTTCTCGCGAACGACTTACTTCTCGTAGATCATTCAGCATGTCAGCTTGGTCCATGGCTCGTCCGCCTTCCACAATAGCCCTGCCTGCAAGCTTGTCAGCCCGCTCATTTCCTCGTACATGCGCTGGCATGAAAATGAAACTAATCTTTGCCAGTCGAGACCGCTCCAGAGACAACAACCACTCTCTTCGGATACACTCCATATCTATCCACTTGGGCATGCTCATTGAGGCACCAAGGAAACATGCCCTAGTAATAGTCTGTGTCTCGAGCAATGTTATTGCTTTACTTACTGCCATGACTTCCATAATCAGGCTACTTGTGGTCAATGCAAAAGCACCAGAATCTTCCTTCACAATTCTCCCTCCGCCCTCAGCCGTAAAAGCTGTAACATAATGTAATCAATCCCACCAGTTCGCGGCTTAAACACGGAATCGGATAATCAAATGTACCACCTCGCACCTTGCGATATGCAGTTGTCATATCTAATCTTGGACGTTTCAACTCAGAATGAAACCAAGGGAGCGCCCCTAGTCTAATATACAATTGGTTTAAAGAAGGACTTATAGCGTCTCGCAATGTTTTGTGTTATAGCCCAGCCGAGTTCAACGTACACTTGGTGAAACATATTTCTGAGGACAATATGTTGATCCGTCCAATGTGGATTTACTGTGCCCTCCTCGATCATCACTGTTAAGAATCTTCTTCTGGGATTTATGTGATAATTCTGAAGGGAATGGTCAAGGTAACATATGTTGTCCGTGGTATTTGTGTGATTTGTAACGTCCCTACACCAAGATATACTCTCTCAATTTTGGGAGACATCTGCGGACTCTGCTTCAGCCCTGTCGCCATTTTGCAATGCCTCGTTTCATTTCTACTGAATTATTAATCCAGTCTATGATTCTAATGCCATTCAGAAATGCACTGCAGCTGTGTGCTGTGAGAAGTAATCTTGTCTAGGCACTTCATGCATTTGTCTATACGCAAACAGCTAGCCCTCTTCTTCTGCAAGAGAACTATTTTAGAAAGACAATCATTGCCTTCCGTGTGCACCGACACATGCCTTGCTTCTCATATACAGTAATTCCTATAACACACAAAGAGTGAGAGAGTGATGTGATATATATTTTCAAAAGAGTAACATGCACTAAATAATTCCAGGCAATGAAAATAGTTTGACACCGCTCATTCCCGGCAGCGGTAATCCGACTTTTTCATCAACCCATTGTGACATCACCACCGGAACACTAAAACAGAATAAATAGCAGAAAACCACCGGAACACAGTCTGTTTGTGTGAACCAGCCCAGCACAAGGCGAGGAGAAGATCGTAGGCGAAGGGATTGATGAAATATATCTAAATATAAGATTTAAATATAAGTATTTTAAATTAAGATAGGAAACATCAGCCTACAACATCGCACCCAGATTCTGAAACCGGACGCTGAAGTGTTGGAAGTCGTGTTTGGATGAGGTGAATATAATTTATTTTACATCTTAGATTAAGTGTAAGCCTATTTTTCCTAGAAGAAGATTTGGTAAGTAGACTCGGTGAACACGTGTGGTGAATTAAGAAGTTAATTTAATTGTTATAGTTATAGATAAGCTATTCATTAAGAATAAACATAGATAAAAGTATTTTCTCCCAAAATTAAACACCCGATTTAATGTATAAAAAGCATTAATCCAAGTTGTACATTTAATTCTTAAGCAACTCAATCTACAATGATTTGGAATGGTGAGTTCTTAACGAATTTAATTTAGTACAAACTAAATAATATTATACTCAGTTATCATAGGCATAAGAAAAACTGTACTATAGGAGAAAACTACAATGTTTATTTTCTCCCAGTTAAACAACTTAGTTAATGTATAAAGCATTAGATACATGTTATACATTTTATTTCTTAAGCATGAAACTGAATCTACAATGATTTAGAGTAACTTAAGACTTAAGGAAACTATTGTAAATGTGTAAACACTGGTTAGACAAGCTAGTGTAATGTGTAATTAATCAGTAGATTTAATTGTGACATGAGCACATGGACAACCAAATAGTTTTCTTATAATTCATGACTCCATGAGAACCAGATTCTACAGGTATCATAATTTTGTGTGTTGAGTTAAGGCACCCGTGCAGTGAGTCAAATGTATTTTCAATGTTGTAAACATATGGAATTAATGTTTGTGCCACGTCATAATAATACTTATTCAAACGGCATGTTAGAATGGTTAAGATTCATAATGCCTGAAAGTGAATTGGATATATCACCTAAATTGTATGTATTTTATGAGATCATGTGATAACTCCTGAATTTCATGTTGCTAAATCCTGTGTGAATTGCCTAAATGTGTCTAATGATCACAATGATCACTATGGCATTGCTGATAGCATGTCTGTGAGGATTCATGTGTGATTTCATCATTGTTAAACAGATGTGAATATATCATTTCATAAAACCCACCAGCATGCATGACTATAAGTTAGGTTGAAGGATGAGATTTAATTGTAATGTCATTCTTGTGAATCTGTGAATGTATTCTGGATAAAGAACCTACATATGCATGATTGTCATCCATGCAGATATGATTGTCTGATGAATGGGTGAGATCTCATTGTGATGCCAATGGTGTAAACATGTTATGTTGTCATTTGGAAATCACATAAGTACCCACTTTACAGGCAGTATGAAGGATTTGTGATGAATGATTCATATATGATCACCCATACCAATATGAATGTGTCTATAGACTGAGTGAAATGGACATACATACATATGAATGGTGTCAGAGTTGAGTGAGTGAGTTAAGTTACATGCTGAGTGAGAGAGAGGGAGTATAAGCCAACAGTCAATCTCACGGTAGCCGGAAACTTGATGTGAAATGCCTTGACTATCGCCAGAGAACTGCTTCGGTGTAACCCATAAACTAAATAATAATTTAGTACACTCCGGCACGTAACACCACTTTGTATAAAATATCATTCTTATTCTTATCATTTAGTTTTGTGCGCTAAGCACGACACAAACCATATCATACATTAAGCATAGCACCAGCATCTGTGTTTGTAATTTAGCAAAATCCCACTTTGTAGTTCATGTTAACACATATGGTCTATTGTGATGATAATAATGTACTACAAAGTTAATGATGATAACTGTAATGTAATAAAAATGATATAGCAATGATTATGATGATAATGTTAGAATAATGTAATGAATTATAATGTCATAAGCATGATAATAATGATGATAATTGTAATGACAATGTAATAATTATGATAATAATTATAATAATGATAATGATTGTAATGACAATGTAATAGTTATGAAAATAATGATAATGATTATAATTACAATGATTATAAAAACCATGATGATGATGATGATGATAATAATCAATATTACATACATGAGAATGGAAGAAATCTTCTCACTTGAAGCATTTAATGAAGAAGAATACACCTGAATGCTATACAAGAATAATACCATAATGTACTTATCTTGTTTATAAGCAAATACTCATGGAAATGGGAACTGATTTTTAAAAGCACTTAATGTATGAGACCCTTTTTCTTGAATAGGAAAAGATGAAGTAGAGAACAAAACTAGATACAGAAGAGAATGGTCAACATAATTGTTAAATTCCCAATAACTCAAGGTATTACTTCTATAAACCTGAGGACAGGCATAGGTGATGATGAAACTGCACATCTGCTAGTTAAATCTTGAACACTTGATAGTGGAAGATTGGATTGAGAGCAAACAACTATGTTGGTGATAACTCCATGAGAACACCATGACTATCTTTCTTCTATGTTTATTTTCTCTAAGAACAGGATTCATTTTATTGTTGTCACTGGTTATGTTCTTAGGCTTTTACATGTAAATTCTAATGTCATATTTATGATATTATTAGAATTATGTGATTGATGGAATTTCAGTTAGTGGTCTTATTCATGTCAATCTAGACCTGACTTGGTGAAGATTTAATGCAGCACCTGTTGAGTGAGCACATGGTTGAGTGATGCCCTTGATAGAGTAGCGCAGAACCTTATCTACCTGCAACCATTCCATTTGTCTCATAGGAGAGGTAATCTTTATTTAAACAATTACCTGCCAAAACAAAGGAAAACCAAGAGCCAACTTATGTTCTACTACGCTCTGGAACACGAAGACTACAGCAATTAGATAGCCAAAGGGAATTCCCAAGCTAGAAGTGGAGAATTCTAAAGTATAAACAGTTCTTTTTTTCCAGATCATCCAGGCCAGTAAAATATTAGCATTACAAGCCCCTGGGAGAATTATAGCTGTTAATATATACATTATCATTGGCACATCAATTCTGTATATTTATGTATATGTCCTTATTTTATGACAGGAAATTGTAATTTTGAATGCAATTTACAAAATCCATATTTGTGTTTATTAAATCATAAAACTGAGGTCATGTCATGTATTGATTGTATTTTACTTGTCCTAGTCAAATTGTTTTAAATTACCCTAGATAGAATTAATTAATTGGTAGAGGAGAGGCAAGGAACCACTTAAAGGATAATTGGAGTATTAAAGGGAATACAATATTTTCAGTTATTTCCAGAAGGTATTCCTTGGTTCTCTAAAACTCTATTTCTGGTCTCAAACAATTGAGTCAGTTCAGCTAAATTAATTAAACGGGCAGGATCACATTGGGACAAAGGATTTTGCATTCTTTATCTCTTTGGGGTTGAGCCATCAATCACACGTATCCGACAAGTGAGAGAGTGAGAGAATGATTATTTCTTCTCTTTCTCATCTGTTCTTGCTTGTAAGTGGCGTTGGGAGAAATGAAATTATATTGCATGACTGGCAGATCTTGCACTCAGTCCCAGCGTGAATTATATCCTGTAGGTTGATATTTACGTTCAGTGTCTGCACTGCTGTCTGATCACATACTGTTTGCATTCATGACGATCCTGGTGTCGAGTTTATCTGTCCAGATTAGAGATTCAAACCCCTGTTCCCATGCTAAAGTTGATTGCCAACTAAAGGAGGGACAATCTATGCGTTCAAGCTAAAAAAGAGAAGACGGACTTTGGTGTGAGATTGATTGATTGATTTTGGAACCGACATCACAGCATTCGGGACTTTCCATAAGCGCTCCGTCCCCATCCTCAGCAGCCAGCGAAGTGTTCCAACACTAACAGTTCCAGTAGCAATCTGATTATATGTCCGTCTCGCCTTTCCTCCGAGCGTCGAGCGTCGGCCAGATCCCCTCGTCACACCTCGCTGTCTCGCTGTTTGGTGTGAGAAAGAAGACCCTGTCGTTCTCATGTGTGTGTGTGTGTGTGTGTGTGTGTGTGTGTGTGTGTGTGTGTGTGTGTGTGTGTGTGTGTGTGTGTGTGTGTGTGTGTGTGTGTGTGTGTGTGCTGTCCATGAATGAGAATCAGTGTGAGTTGTTTTTTTAAATTGTTTTAGGTTGTTGTTGTTTTTTGAATGCTTCACCTGAAGTCTTAATTTATCTTAATGCATGAACATGACCCTTACTATCTCATTTGTCAGATAGTCATTTATATGATGTTTAACTCATTGACACTTCTAAACATTATGGGGAAAATTACTTCAGATTATAACACGAAGGTTAAGAAGGGTAGGTGAGATAATGATGATTGAGAAAGAAGTAACGGCACTCATGAATCGAACCTGACCTGTAACAGGCATCTAACAGTCATGCACTGCCTGGATTTGGGATGAGCAAATAACATTGATGTTCATGCATCATTGATGCCATCCTGTTATCGTCAATGCCTATATGTCCTAACTCTAGAGACTTTGCCAGCTCATTTATTTCCCTGTCAGACTTCTCATACCGTGTCGTTCCTCTGAGATCCATATCTCCTGTAAAACTCCTAGCACATTCAGATCACTAGTATCAGCAAGGACCAGAAAATAATAATAATGCAGATACATGTTGTGACTATCAGCAGTCAGAGTTGATCCAGCACAGAGGAGAGAAAAGGGGCAATAGATCTCACCTTTGAGTACTGCCTTAATCTTAAGCTTTTTCATCCTTCTATCTTTGTCCCCTTTTTCATGTTTATCTACTTCACCATAACATTAAGTTTTAACAACATATGAATGGGTGAATTATGTTTGTATTACTAGAGAGGAGATGGTGTTCGTGCATGATTCAAGTATGGAATAAGCAAACGATTTGTCTGGGATGAATATGGAAAAGCTCAGCGTTTTGTCAGAGCGTTGGATCAGTCGTCACAATGTCTGGTTATCCTGGAGTCAATCTATAATACTCCTGTATGGAAACTCAGTCTAGTGGGATCTGCCCAATTCCATCATCTCCAGCGAATGCAATCTGTGAATCAAGTTACTCAGAACATTCAACCCAATCTCATAAAAATTGTATTCCATCTACAATAAAGAGAACTTTTGTAATCATTTTATTATGGACTTTCTCGTCCTGAAATCTATGAACTGAATACCCACTTAACTGGATCTCAGCTTCATATTACTTCATAGAACCGTGTTTAATATAGGTATACCAAAACTATTTACGAATATTTTACCAACACCAGAATTTTATTGCGTGGATTTTATAGCATTACTGGAGGGAAAGATGGATGGTCTTTTCGTGAAAAGCATATTTTATATACTACTACTACACCCATAATGTATATGATGTTTCATACATTCATGAATGCTTGATGTGTTGTTTGTGTATTTCATTTGGGAAGCCTCTTATTAACTTTCCCCCAGCCTTCAGTGTACATGTGAGTGGTGGGGTGTGTGTGAGTGGATTGGGGATGTATAGATGGTTAGAGAGATGTGTGTGTGTGTGTGTGTGTGTGTGTGTGTGTCGGGGTAGGGAGATGTCAGTTGGTGGGAATGTGTGTGTATGATTTGGGGATGTGTGAGTGGATGTGCTATGAGTGGGTTGGTGGGGGATGTGTGTGCGTGGGTGGGGAATATGTGGTCGATATGGCTGTGGGATTGGTGGTTGGAGATGTGGGTAGGGGAGAGGATGTGTGGGTTAGGATGTGTATATGGGTGGGTGTGGGTTGGTGGGGGATGTTTGTGGGTGGCGAATGTGTTTTGGTTGGGGGAACAGGTGAAGGCAGTGTGTGTGGGTGGCGGATGTGCGGGAGGGAGATGGGTTGGTTTGTGGGGTATGCATGTGTCCCTGGGTGTGTGTGTGTGGGTGGGGTGATGTATGGGTAGATGGGAGATGGGCCTCATAACATTGTAATTTGTCTTGATTATGTTTACAACATTCATTTCACAATGTTTATCTTTCTTCCTATGTAAATGTATAATGCTCTTGATGAACGAAAGATGAGTGAATGTAAGACGGGCCTGCGTGACCAATTTGTTACCCTTTGAAAATAAAGTTGATTTGATTTGATTTTGATTTGATTTACACATGCACACAAATTATACATACTGAAATTCCTCTACAAAACCTGAAAAGGCCAAATTGTTCACCAGTGAAATTACTTTAATTATGTATACTATTGGAGAGATAATCTAAGAAGTCAGCTACATGATTTTCTTCTTCTGCTCATGTGTGTGTGTGTGTGTGTGTGTGTGTGTGTGTGTGTGTGTGTGTGTGTATGTGTGTGTGTGTGTGTGTGTGTGTTTGTGTGTGTGCATAAGTAAACATTTGTCAGTGAGTTTGTGACTGTGACTGAGTATATGTATATTGGAGGGTGTGTATATTTGTTTATTATTGGGTAAGTGCATAACTTTCAGTTTGTGCAACTGATGTAAGTATGTATGCAGGTATGTATGAGTATATGTGTTATTTATTTTATTTATGAATGTGCGTGTGCACTTATGTCTGCCTGTCTCATACCATGGTAATATGTATTGTTTAAGTTTACAACATTTATTTGACAATGTTATTTTTCCCATGTGAATTTGACATGAACGGTTGATGAACGAAAGATCAGTGATTGAAAGGACGGATGTAAGACGGGCTTACGTGTTGAAGTTAGGACACTTTGAAAATCAAGTTCGTTCATTTGTTCGTTCGTTCTTCTTTCAGTATTTCTTGCTTTGCCTTTTAGCAACAATATGACATAATTTATTATTTTATTATTTTAAAGATCATAAGGGAAGAAATACAAACTAGAATCAATTCTGGAAATAAGATATACTATGCACTACAACATCTACTAAAATCAAATGCGCTATCTCGTAACACCAAGACCACAATATACAAAACACTGATCAGACCAGTTGTGCTGTATGGCTCTGAAACCTGGAGTACAACTACAGGAGACGAAGCCTTGCTACAAACCTTTAAGAACAATGTTTTAAGACGCATCTTTGGACCCATTAGGGATACACAACGTGGAGAGTGGAAAAGAAGAAGTAACAAAGACATGTATGATCTAAGTCCCCGCTAATCACTGGTATCATGAAGGCTAATAGACTACAATGGCTGGGGCATATAGAAAGAATGGAAGATAATAGGGAAACAAAACTCGCTTACACTCAGGACATAAATGACCATAGACCCCGAGGTAGACACAAGAAGACGGTGGAGAGATAATATATATACAGACCTACAAGCACTTGGAATCAACGACTGGCAAGAGAAGGTCAACCAGAGAGACGAATGGAGACGGATTGTATCTGCAGCAAAGAACCCAATGGCTCGGAACGCTGAAGAAGAAGAAGATTATTTTAAAGAGGAGCCAGGAATACTAATCGGAGGATATAATATAAACAATATACGCTATACAGATGACACAGTATTGGTGGCGGATAATGCAACAGACCTACAACAATTGTTGGACATTGTAGTAACAGAGAGTGCACAGAAAGGACTGTCCTTGAATATCAAGAAAACAGTAACAACGGTGATATCAAAGAAAATGGGGACACTAAAATGTGACATAGTAATAGAAAGGGAAATTCTCAACCAAGTGGATAATTTTAAATACCTTGGGCCACGTATAACATCAGATGGAAGATGTACAACAGAGATTAAGAGCAGAATAGGGCAGGAAAAAGCCACATTTCAGAAAATGAAGAGTATCATATGCAATAAGTCTCTATCAGTGAATGTAAGAAATAGAGTGCTAAAATGCTATATAGAACCAGTTTTGCTATATGGCAGCGAATCTTGGAATGTAAATGAACAAATTAGTAAGAACTTAGAAGCAACAGAGATGTAGTTTTTAAGACGAATGCTGCGAATTCCTTGGACTGCCAGAGTAACTAACAATGATGCCTGAAAGAGGCTAATGAAACTAGAACATTATATACAACAATAAGAAAGAGACAAACAGCTTTCTTTGTTCTTGTGATGAGAAGAGAGGCATTGGAAATATCGAGGGGAAGAGAGGCAGAGGAAGACCAAGGAAAATGATGCTGGACGGATTGAGACGGTGGCATGGAGGAATATCATCAGCAGAGTTGATCCAGAACACCAAAGACCGAGATTTGTATAAAGCCATGAACGCCTACGCCAGCCGGCAGGGCACTTGATGATGATGATTATTATGTTAAATGCTAAAGTACATAATGCGCTATACCCTTTATATCATGCTGGTGTATGTGGCTATGAGGTAGTGAACGCTGTTTCAAAATCCCAATATACGAGCATCACGCGCCTGCTTAATAAATTTGTTTTTATACTGTTCTTGTTATTCCCTACATCCCATTGCATTAGTCACAATCATTATTACCTAATTACATCGTCAACAACACTACCAGTAATGATAATACAATCTCGGTGATCAGCATAATCGCTATCATTACAATCCATACGTACGCCTTATATATATATATATATATATATATATATATATATATATATATATATATATATATATATATATATATATATATATATATATATATATATATATATATATATATATATATATAATATATATATATATATATATATATATATATATATATTCTTATGTCTTTATTTGTTATTTATTAATGGTTTATTCATTTTTTCGTATTTGTTCTTTTCTTTCTTTCTTTCTTTCTTTCTTTCTTTCTTTCTTTCTTTCTTTCTCTCTTTCTTTGTTTCTTTCTTTCTTTCTTTTTTTCCCATTCTTTCTTCTGTTCTCTTTTTGTTTCTTTTCTTCAACTTTCTTTCTACTGATTATATTTTTCTTCTTCTTTCTCCCTCCCTTCTTTGTTTTTTAGTGCTTCAACTTTCTTTTTTTAAATTTTATTCTGTCTTCATTATTTCTACTTTCTCCTCTCGTTCTCCTTTCTCTTTTAGTTCTTATTGTGTCTCTCTGTTTCTATTCTCTCCTCATTCATTCTCCTTTCCATCGTTCAGCTACTTTCCTTTTTCTTTTGTTTTAAATTATGTTGTCTTCCTTCTTTCTTTCTTCTTTCTTCTCTCCTTCTTCTTTCCTTCTTCTGTCTTCCTTCCTTCTATCAACACTAATGTGGATATTCAATTATTGGTCAATCGACATCGTCATTATTACACGTCTTGTCTGCTTATTCTTGTACATGACACCCCACTCACCCACCATTTGTATCGATAAAAGTATATATTATAATCATTTATGACGACTTTTGTAAGTTTCTTTTATGTGTAGTTATTATTTTGAATGTCATATTTGTTGTTTTCTTTTTATATACATATACTAGCTGACCCGGCTCGGCTTCGCCCAGTCCTTGGTGGGGAGCATCTTATTTAATTCATATAAGTAGTCATATAAGTTCCCGTTCCCGTTACCGACTGTCTGTCTGTCTGTCTGTCTGTCTGTCTGTCTGACCCGACCCGGCATCGCCCAGTCCTTGGTGGGGAGCATCTCATTTAATTCATATAAGTAGTCATATAAGTTCCCGTTCCCGTTACCGACTATCTGTCAGTCTGTCTGTCTGTCTGTCTGTCTGTCTGTCTGTCTGTCTGTCTGTCTGTCTGTCTGTCTGTCTGACCCGGCCCGGCTTCGCCCAGTCCTTGGTGGGGAGCATCTCATTTAATTCATATAAGTAGTCATATAAGTTCCTGTTCCCGACTGTCTATCTGTCTGTCTATCTGTCTGTCTATCTGTCTGCCTGACCCTGCCCGGCTTCGCCCAGTCCCTGGTGGGGAGCATCTAATTTAATTCATATAAGTAGTCATATAAGTTCCCGTTCCCGTTACCGACTATCTGTCTGTCTGTCTGTCTGTCTGTCTGTCTGTCTGTCTGTCTGTCTGTCTGTCTGTCTGTCTGTCTGTCTGTCTGTCTGACCCGGCCCGGCATCGCCCAGCTCCTGGTGTGAAGCATCTCATTTAATTTATATAAGTAGTCATATAAGTTCCTGTTCCCGACTGTCTATCTGTCTGTCTGCCTGTCTATCTGTCTGCCTGACCCTGTCCGGCTTCGCCCAGTCCCTGGTGGGGAGCATCTCATTTAATTCATATAAGTAGTCATATAAGTTCTCAGTAAATTCATACAACAAAAAAGGTAACTTAAAAGAATGTCCTTCCACACACCATCCATTATTTTTAATGAAAACTCTTTCTAATCACCTACATGACTACAGTAACTTCTTAAGCAAAAAAAGATTAGGAGGAGGGCGAGGAGGTAGGAGGAAGAGGGAGGAGGTAGGAGGAGGAGGGAGGAGGAGGAGGAAGGAGGGGGAGGGTAGGTGGAGGAGGAGGGGAGAGTAGGAGGAGGATTTTAACGCATATGCCTGTAGACAACTGCAGCGAAAAGGTGGGTCTGTCTATCTATCTGAACCGGCGTGGCTTCGCCCAGCTCCTGGCGGGTAGCGTCTCATTAAATTCATACAACAAAATAAGTAACTTAAAAGAATGTCCTTCCACACACCATCCATTATTTTTAATGAAAACTCTTTCTAATCACCTGCATGACTACAGTAACTTCTTAAGCAAAAAAAGATGAGTTACAATGTTATGCATTGTGCATTATTTTTATGAAAACTTTGAAAATGCCTTACAGATTGTATCATTATTTATTATAACTCATATGCCGGTACATAACTATGGACATATAGTTTATAAATCTTTGAAAACGATGCCACAATATGACTATAAGTTATACAGAAAAGTTATGCCCCTTGAAATAACTTTTACAGAGTTAGGTCCCCTGAGATATATGAAATTATAATGAAAAATGAAAAATGAAATAATACTGAGTAAGCAGGCGATTTCACACTAAAAAAATATCACAGTTGTCAGCTCTGGAATGAAAGGAAGACGTGTAGAAAATTTCATCTCAATCGGATGGGCCGTTCGCGAACAAATAAAGGACATACATACATACATACAGACAGACAGACAGACGGAGATCGCCTTTTATATATAAGATTTATTGTTTTCACTTAACACTATGCCGCTATGTTTTATATAACCCACCAACACTACACGTCCTGTCACCAACCAGCAACTAGTGATTACAACGCCACCCTATTGTCATTTTCCTATCCTGGCCTACGATTTTCTTCACTTTTGCAGCATTTGCATCATTGCACTCTGAAGACGGCCATCCTGGTCTTGGCAGATCTCCAACTTGGGAACGGCCATACTTAAACTGCAAACACCACTTTTTTTTTAACAGAAGCATACGAAGGACAGACTTCCTCAAGCACTGGCCCCATCTCCCTGTGTATTTCTGTAGGTGTTTTAACCTGTAACATCAAGAATTGTATCACAGTCCTGGCGTCTGATTTCTCCATTGTTCTGACAAACCGTTGGATGTGCAGATCTGGTCAATAGGGTGTGTTGTGCCATGCACCATATCGGGAAAACTAGATGAGGTGAAAAATTCATAATTCATATGTCCATTACAAATTGCATGAGCTATACATGTGCCAAATTGCAATTTTCTCCGCTTACTCCTTCATGGTTAGGCTAAAGACTTATGAGAAACACCTTGTACCACCTAGATTTGATGCATTGTCCGATCTAGAACGTCTATTTCATCATGGCAATGACCAAGGGGAAATATTAAAGCGATCAGTTTGCCAAGCTGCATAACCAACTATCTCTTATATGAAAATAATGGGAATAATGGGAAATAAGAAATTGATGGCGGAAGAGATTTTAAAACAAACGGCAATAAGAAGAAATTTCATAAATAGCCAAGGGAAATTTGAATAGATTCACGGGAAAATTATATAATCATGCAAAGATTTACCTACACAATATAAGAATACCAAATTAATGCACAAAAGACTTAATGACATCATTAAGAAAAGAACATACATATCAGCGGGTTGCCTAAAAACCAGCGATTGGAAAATGTTAATTGAAAAACGATCAGATTTTAAATGCGTGGTCAAATTATGCGAAACTTCTTTATAACGATACAAGAAAGGAACAGTATTATATTCTGAATATTGATTGATTGATTGATTGATTGATTGATTGATTGATTGATTGATTTAGGAACCGACATCATAGCATTCGAGGCATTCCCATAAGCGCTCCGTCCCCATCCTCAGAAGCCAGCGAAGAGTTCCAACCCCAATAGTATCAGTAGCAATCTGAATATATGTGCGTCTCGCCTTTCCTCTAAGCGTCGAGCATCAGCCAGATCCTCTCGTCACTCCATGCTGTCGCATTCTTGCGACAACTATACCAAGCGCAGACTGCTACAGCGACCATAGATTAATCTTAAGCAACTTACATATACAATTTTAAAAAGTCAAATATTCACAAAGAAACACAAAATTTGATATACAGGCACTGAAGAGTGGGGAAATAAAAGATAAATTCAATGTAGAGGTAAAGAGCAGATTCGATGCATTGTTCGATATGGAATTATTATTTCAAGACGTCAGTCACCAATGGGAAATATTAAAGACATCAATCAACCAAGCTGCAGAAACAACCATCCCAAAAATAAAGATAATAGGACGCAAGAAATGGATGACAGAATACACCTTACAACTCATGGAAGTAAGAAGAAATAACAAGAATAACAAGGAAAAATATAAAGAGATTCACATGACAATTAGTAATCTATGCAAAGAGGAAAAAGAAACATAGCTTGATGAAAATTGCAAGGAAATTGAAAACCAACACAACAACCGGAATACCAAATTAATGCACAAAAGAATTAATGACATCACTAACAATAGAACACACACATCAAGCGGGTTGTCTAAAAACGAAAGATGGAAAATTCATTATAGAGAAAGATCAGATTTTACAGGTGTAGTCAGATTATGTGAAAGATCTTTATGACGACACAAGAGAAGAACAATATCATCATCGGAATAATAATGAAGGACCATCAATTTTGAAGATGGAAGTTCAGAATGCTCTTAACCATATGAAAACTGGCAAGACCCCAGGTACTAGATAACATCACAATAGAAATGATCAATGTCTTAGACGAATATGGAATAGACCAAGTCACCAGACTGCTGAACTCAATATACGATACAGGAGATATACCTCCTGAAATATGTAATTCTATATTTATTGCAATTCCGAAGAAATCAGGAGCCTTGGAATGCGATCAGCATCGAACAATTAGTATAATGAGACACATCACGAAGATTCTGCTGAGAATTATCATGCAAAGAGTTAGGAAGAAAATGCAACCCGAAATAGGAGATGAACAATGTGGGTTTGTAGAAGGCAAGGGCACAGTAAATGCTGTGTATATACTGAGAACAGTAATTGAACGTTCTTTAGAATTAAATAAAGATCTATATCTTTACTTTATTGACAACACAAAGGCTTTCGATAAAGTGAGACATGTCGACATGATATGGATGCTTGAAGATCTACAAATTGATGGAAAAGACCTTAGACTTATAAAAAAAAACATATATTGGAAACAACAAGCTGCCATCAGAATTGATAACGATGTAGGTCAATATCAGCCTATTAAAAGAGGTGTGAGACAGGGATATGTAATGTCTCCAGATCTTTTTTCCCTGTGTAGTGAAAATATTTTCAGAAATATAGAAGATATGGAAGGAATCAACATTGGGGGACGATACATCAATAACATTAGATATGCATATGATACAGTCTTGATTGCAGACAATGAAAAAAATATGGATCTGCAAAGTTTAGTAGATGGGGTAGTTGCACACAGTGAACAACTAGGGTTAGAACTGAATATTAAGAAGACACAGATTATGGTCGTCACTGGAAAGAAATGAAATTCCGCAATGTGGTATGCAAGTAAATGGGCGTATTCTTAAGCAAGTGAATCGATACAGTTATCTCGGCAGTCTTAACATTCTGATGGGAGGTGCCTTGAAGAGATTAGAACAAGAATTGCCATTGCGAAGGTAGCCTTTTGCAAGATGAAAAGCATACTGACCAATAAAAAGATAACAATTGAAACGAGAAAAAGAGTATTAAAGTGAAACATAGAACCTAATCTTTTGAATGGATGTGAAGCGTGAAGCTGAAAAACAGCTGATGACCGTGGAAATGTGGTTTCTGGGAAAAATGCAAAGAATACCATGAATATACAGAAAAACCAATAAACAAGTCCTTCAAGAAACATATGAAGATCGTAAACCGATTAGAGACATTAGAGTCTAATTTTTTGGGGCATGTTATGCTTGCTTGCTTGTGTTCGTTGGCTTGAGCTCTAACGCGAAGTCCTGTATGCCGGATGAAGGCATCCTGTTGTCCAACATCAGTGTGATGTCATACAGGACCTGAGGTTTGCGTGAGTATCCGTTGTCCCATGTCTGGCTTATTGGTATGCAGACTGGTGATTCCTCGCCGTACAGGCAGACTCTCTCCTGACTTCGGAGGAATCGGTGATCCTACTGACTTTAGCCAGGACCCTGAAGGGACCTGTTGCCCGGGACGCTCGACGAGGACGCGTCAATAGGTCTTGGCCAGTAAGGGGGCATGTTATGAAAAGAAGTAACTTGGAGAACTTGGTGACGACTGGCAAGATCGAAGGAAAGAGACGAAGGGGAAGACCGAGAAGTAAATACCTGGATGGCTTGTCCACGTGGCATGGTCGAGACAGCAACACTGAGCTGATCCACGACTCTGGCGATCGAGTGAGATGGCAGAACATGACCGCCCACGCATATCGGCATGGCACATGATGGATGGATGGATGGACTTTATACTACTTATAAACAATGCGTGAAATTAAACATAAAACAGAAAACATTTTACTCGATCCAGAGGTTCATCTTAGGGACAATTATGAAATGGAAATGACAAGGAGGGAATGCCATCAAAATATAATTTCGGAGTGGGTGATATGCGTGCATTTCGCCTAAGTGCAGCTCCCTAAAAAAGCAATATATGTCCTGAGAGGGCATTTGCTTGACATGTGGTGTCACGCGGTTCAGTCCCATAACTGGAATGACGTATCTGAACTGCTATATTTCAGATCTGTGACCTGCGCATATTGGTAAATGTCATTAGCTGCAAGGAAATGGTCTGACGCGACAACATGAACTTGGATGGACATGGGAAATAATGTGAAAGAATATAATTGTTCCTTGATTTTCAACCATCCCCCCCCCCCCCCCCATCCTCCCACACCCCCACAAAGATGTTTTGTGATCCCTGTCTAGACCAGTTTCCATCTGTCTGGATATGTATCCTGTTCAGTTTCAAAGACGTGCACATATCCCGGTAGACACTTTTTTTTTCCTTTTTTTTTGCATATCCTTTACAGGACATCGCTGTCAACACCAGCATCTTTCAGCTGTATGTTGATTTCTTGGCAAGATTACGCTCAGCAGTTTGCCATTGCCTTCTGAGCGGCCGGCTCACATACTTCGTAAGTTACCGATGCGATTCGAACCACTGCTGATTCTCACCGTCATCACGTTACCGAAGAGAGTATACGAGATTACGGAGAAAAGTCATAACCTCTAAGCCACGAAGCCGGTTAGACACTATGTCCACTAAATTTGAACACCGCTGGGAAGTAGTTTAGTTTTCCTTCGTCACGCTGAGACTGTGATAGCATTTCTAATATGCTTCAGTACTTCTAATATAAACATAACCTATGATGAGGCCAAGAGGTTTGCAAGAAGCAAGTATAAGAACCAGGTGAGAATCAGACCATCCAGGTCACCAGAACGTCGGAGTGGGTTTGCCTGATGGCAAGGGACACTGGTAATATGGAAAACTAATCAAGACGCAAAAATCATTCCAACGCACAAAAAGTTGTGGCATGTGTTTGAACTACACTTCAGTTCAAAGCGAGTGGACGCAAACAAAATAGAAAGATGATGGATATTACCAACTCCATTGAAAAGAACAAATTACCTGTCATGGACAAGCTACAACAAGGCGACGGACGGTCGTGTTGTTTTGTGTTCGTTAACTTTTTCGCGTAAGGGATGGATTTATTCATCTCTTGCGTGTAATTGGTGTGCCAGGATGTAAAACCAGGAGTTTCTACTCAAGATCTGCGCGGGTGCTACGGAGTTCGTGCATCGAGCGAAGCCATCCTTGAGTGAATTTTCAGCAGCGTGTGTGGTTATTAGCAGTCTGTGTTTACGTTTTTTCAACATGGCGGAAGAACGTCTTCTTTCCGAGCGATCAACAGTCAACATAACGAAGCGGCGTGGTAGCCGCGCAGGGACAAAGAAGCAAGGTAAGCGCGGTGGTTTGAGGACGTTTTAGACTCAAGTGTCACCGTCTAGGACTCAGGAACATCCGTATTCTATATTGGAACTGTGCCAGTGTAAAACAACGGGGCTCTATTTTAGAAACCCTAGTTTACAGGAACGACATTGTAGCACTCCAGGAGACGAGACTGGGCGATCAGCTACTCCGAATTGCCGGCTTCAAATGTTTCTACAACAGACGACACCTGGGAACGGCGATTCTCGTTCGCGACAGCATGGTGGCGTCAGAGCTAGACATGTCCAGTTGGGACAGTGACGATATACAAATACAGGCGTTGAGAGTTCATTCCAGTATACCATTCGTGTTGGTTAATGTTTATGCCCGCAATGCGAGTGTGGACGCCCAGAAGTGGCAGTGCTTAAGTGGCATATTAGGCCACGAGAGAAATGTTATTTTCTGTGGTGACTTCAACGCTAAAGGCAGATCATGGGGAAACACTTCCTCCAATACACAAGGGGAGGAGCTCGAGACTGCACTGGAAACCATCGACCTGGTTTGTATCAACAGTGGCTGTGTCACCAGGACAGCAAGCCGTCCAGGCGATGAGGACAGTGCTATTGATCTGGCGCTAGTTTCACCTTCACTCACTACAGTGTGTAGATGGGGTGTCCTAGGACACCATGGCAGCGACCACCACCCTTGCAGCATATTGGTGGAGAAAGGCAGAACCAGGCAGCACAAGCTAAAGGTAAAGACGTTCCAGTATGACAGTACAGGGCAAGATGTGGTGAGCAAAATAAGACGTGACAAGCGAAGAACGTTTCAGGGCAGGAGAAAAAGCTGGGAGCAGCCACCGTGGTGGAGTTTCGAGGTGGAGAAGGCTTGGGTGGATAAGCGTAGTGCTGTAAGGAGATGGCAAAATGCCAAGAAGAACAGAGCTGGTCATCCTAGTCCCTGCTTGCACTTAGAAAGAGAGATGCACACAAAAGTAAGCTATTTCAAAAAACTGGTCAAGGTGGTTAAAAGCGAAAAATGGGCAGAGGTGTGTCAAAGAGTAAGCACAGACAAGTCACTGAAATTGTTCTGGCGACTACATAAAAGCATGAGTGGGGTAGTCAAGAATAAGAGCATTTCTGACTTCCAAGGTGCTGACCTCATCTGGCAGAGGACTGATGAGGACAAGGGCAAAGCCCTCTTTGAACGCTACCTTGAGCAGAGCAACCAGACAGACATGGGAGGCCGGAATCTGGCCAAGGAGGTCACCTCAGACAGATGCAAGGCCCAGAACACTTCGGATGAAGACACAGTGACAGTGAAAGAAATCAAGGCTGTGCTTCGACGATCAAAAAACAGTGCTCCAGGTCCTGATGGCATAAGATACGACGACATAAATAGGTGTACCGACAATGAGCTAGAGAAACTAGCAGACATGTACAACAACAGTATAGGGAGTGCTAGCATCAAGGAGGAATGGTTACACAGCTATCTGATTCCCTTGCCGAAGCCTGACAAAGACCACAAAAAAATTCAGGGATATCGAATTATAACCATGCAGAATACAGCAGGCAAGTTGCTGGAGAAGGTAATTGCCAGGAAAATATCAAGCCAACTAGAGAGGCAAGGTGTTTTCCCACCTACCCTGGGTGGGTACCGTCCAAAAAGAGAAACCTGGACAAATGCAGCAGTCTTTGCCCATGATGTCTATGAAGGTTTCCACTCAGGCACTGAAACTGTTGCTGCAGCGATTGATCTTGAGGACGCATACAACAGAGTACCACTGGATTTTTTAATGTTTCAGCTTCTTGAACTAAACGTAAGTCCATTCCTCCTTAGTTGGATCGCTGCAGCCCTCTTCCAACGGAAAGTAGTTGTTAGATGTGGCAGTTGGACTTCGGAACCAACAACAATATATCCTGGCCTACCACAGGGATCACCATTATCTCCGGTACTGTTCAACGCCTACACAGTGAGAATCACCAGTGAGCAGATCACTGGACCTGGCAGGACATTGTCATATGCCGATGATGTTTTAGTGTATCGTCAGGGTAAGGATAGAGAGGAGGTTGCTGTGGAACTACAAACCGAACTCAATCGCATAAGTACTTGGTGTGATGAAGCTGGGGCAATGGTCAACCCAACAAAGGCAACAGTGACTTGGTTCTCGTTGAATAATCATATTGTCAACAATCCAACACCAACTGTAATGCTGTGTTCAGAGACGGTGGAAAGAACGCAGGCAATGAATTACCTGGGGATACGGTTTGATCGAAGCCTTGCTTATAATGTGCACATAGACCAGGTGATAACAAAGGCCAAGCGGGGCTTGGCAGCGATGCGGGTGATGGCGGCAGCAAACTGTGAGCAGCGCCATCTATGTCTTCTGTACGAGGGGCTGGTCATGTCTGTTTTGGAGTATGCAATGGCAATCCTGACTCTCAGCCATAAGCAGATAGAAAGGATGGAAAGGATACAGAATGAAGCTATGCGCATTATTCTTGGATGTACAAGAGATACAGCATGCAGGGCGATGCGCTACCTTCTTGATTTTCCAACCATTGAAGAGAGAATGCAAGTTTGCAGGGCACGCGCCTACCTCAGAATTAACGCAAACACACAGCATCCACTGCATAGTGAAATTAGGAAGGTGAAGGGCAGCAGGTTAAAAAGAGGACGGTCGTGGATGGGTCAAGCCGAAGACATTCTTCAACAGGTGTGTTCACTTGAGGACTTAGAACCTGGCGAGGAGTGGGTGCAAGTGCCAACAGACTTCTGCACATCCTTTTCAGTTTGCATCCAACTAGATAGAAAATGCAGACAAGAAAATCCGGCTGCTGTGGAGGCTGAAGTACAAGCGTTGATTTTCGAGAATTCGCTTGACAGTGACGCGGTCATCTACACAGATGGGTCGGTCGTCCGACATGTGAGAAGCTCATGGGCCTTTACAGCTCGGGCCGGAGGGAGAATTGTGAAGGAGGACTCTGGTGCTTTCACTGAAACCACAAGTAGCCTGACCATGGAAGTCATGGCAGTAAGTAAAGCAATAACATGGCTCGAGACACAGACATTCACTAGGGCTTGTTTCCTTAGCGACTCAATGAACATGATCAAGAGGATAGAGGAGGGGTCGATCCGAAGAGAATGGTTGCTGCCTCTGGAGCGGTCTCGGCTGGCAAAGATTAGTTTCATCTTCGTGCCAGGTCATGCGGGAGTACAAGGAAATGAGCGGGCTGACAAGCTCGCAGGTGAGGCTACTGTGGAGGGCGGACGCGCCATGGACCAGGCTGACATTCTGAATGCTCTACGAGAAGTGAGACTTTTGCAAGAACCAAGTGATGACTGTGAATCTACAACAATGGCCAGACTGCGGGAGCAGCAAATTAAAAGAGGGGTGGCCAAACAAGAGCACTACGCAGGAAGCCAAAGAAGATTGATAAACCAACACAGAACTGGCGTCGTTAGCCGCTACACGCTGCGGGATTTGCTGAGGAGGGGATCCGAGCACTTATGGACTGAATGGTCCGATGTGCAACGAGGATGATCTGTCGACTAACTAACTAACTAACTAAGCTACAACAAGCTGAAATATCTCTCCGTTAACCAACACATCCCGCAACTAGCCACATACACTTGCTGCACCCACCCACACATCCCCACTTACACACATTCACCAACCCATATAATCTCCCTTACCCACTCACACATCCCGCTTCCATCCACTCACACTTACTCCACAAACCCCCCCCCCCCACAATCACCCATTCCCCAAACAACATATCCCCCACCCACACACATCCCACCCATATACACACATTTCCATCACACACACGCACATATCCCCACCCGAACACACTCCCACCCACACATCTTCAGCCACACACACATCTCCCCATCCATCAACAAATTCCCCATTCACCCACACACACCTCCCACTCACACACACCCTACCAACCACACATACATATCCGACCCATCCACACACGTATCGCCCACCAACACACATCCCCCACCATACACACATCCCCCATACCACCTACACCCATCCCCACACAACCACCCATACCAACCCACACATCCCACTACCCACGAACACCCACACACCCCCATCCACCCAAACACATACTCCCGCCAACACTTCCCCACTCCACACGTACCCCCACCCACACATCCCCACCCACACACTTCCCCCACCCACACTTTTTTTGCTTTATTTACCCAATTGCTTTCCGTTGGCTGGAGAACAAACAGCACAGGCATGTCATTGTAATAGACTCAAAGAACAAGTTGAGAATGATGAAGACAGGGGTGCTTTGTGCAGAGTGGCATGCTTACATGAAAAATTAAATGTAGGGAGCATTCACTGGATCTTTTCCTAAGGGTATGCTGGTGTGTTATGAAATGAGCAGGCAGACAGATTGACTGAGTCTACACCACTCGGTGGGGCACTGGTATACGATAAGGAAGATGTGTTCGTAGTTCTTTGTAATTGCCCTGACCCAAAAGTAGCCAAGAGAGAGTTCATGTAAGAAGCGACAGTGACGAACTGTATTAACAGGATCAGCGAGGGTTAAAACACCAGTGACGGATAATCAGTAGTTAGTTAGTTAGTTAGTCGACAGATCATCCTCGTTGCACATCGAACCATTCAGTCCATAAGTGCTCGGATCCCCTCCTCAGCAAATCCCGCAGCGTGTAGCGGCTAACGACGCCAGTTCTGTGTTGGTTTATCAATCTTCTTTGGCTTCCTGCGTAGTGTTCTTGTTTGGCCACCCCTCTTTTAATTTGCTGCTCCCGCAGTCTGGCCATTGTTGTAGATTCACAGTCATCACTTGGTTCTCGCAAAAGTCTCACTTCTCGTAGAGCATTCAGAATGTCAGCCTGGTCCATGGCGCGTCCGCCCTCCACAGTAGCCTCACCTGCGAGCTTGTCAGCCCGCTCATTTCCTTGTACTCCCGCATGACCTGGCACGAAGATGAAACTAATCTTTGCCAGCCGAGACCGCTTCAGAGGCAGCAACCATTCTCTTCGGATCGACCCCTCCTCTATCCTCTTGATCATGTTCATTGAGTCGCTAAGGAAACAAGCCCTAGTGAATGTCTGTGTCTCGAGCCGTGTTATTGCTTTACTTACTGCCATGACTTCCATGGTCAGGCTACTTGTGGTTTCAGTGAAAGCACCAGAGTCCTCCTTCACAATTCTCCCTCCGGCCCGAGCTGTAAAGGCCCATGAGCTTCTCACATGTCGGACGACCGACCCATCTGTGTAGATGACCGCGTCACCGTCTAGCGAATTCTCGAAAATCAACGCTTGTACTTCAGCCTCCACATCAGCCGGATTTTCTTGTCTGCATTTTCTTTCTAGTTGGATGCAAACTGAAAAGGATGTGCAGAAGTCTGTTGGCACTTGCACCCACTCCTCGCCAGGTTCTAAGTCCTCAAGTGAACACACCTGTTGAAGAATGTCTTCGGCTTGACCCATCCACGACCGTCCTCTTTTTAACCTGCTGCCCTTCACCTTCCTAATTTCACTATGCAGTGGATGTTGTGTGTTTGCGTTAATTCTGAGGTAGGCGCGTGCCCTGCAAACTTGTATTCTCTCTTCAATGGTTGGAAAATCAAGAAGGTAGCGCATCGCCCTGCATGCTGTATCTCTTGTACATCCAAGAATAATGCGCATAGCTTCATTCTGTATCCTTCCATCCTTTCTATCTGCTTATGGCTGAGAGTCAGGATTGCCATTGCATACTCCAAAACAGACATGACCAGCCCCTCGTACAGAAGACATAGATGGCGCTGCTCACAGTTTGCTGCCGCCATCACCCGCATCGCTGCCAAACCCCGCTTGGCCTTTGTTATCACCTGGTCTATGTGCACATTATAAGCAAGGCTTCGATCAAACCATATCCCCAGGTAATTCATTGCCTGCGTTCTTTCCACCGTCTCTGAACACAGCATTACAGTTGGTGTTGGATTGTTGACAATATGATTATTCAACGAGAACCAAGTCACTGTTGCCTTTGTTGGGTTGACCATTGCCCCAGCTTCATCACACCAAGTACTTATGCGATTGGGTTCGGTTTGTAGTTCCACAGCAACCTCCTCTCTTTCCTTACCCTGACGATACACTAAAACATCATCGGCATATGACAATGTCCTGCCAGGTCCAGTGATCTGCTCACTGGTGATTCTCACTGTGTAGGCGTTGAACAGTACCGGAGATAATGGTGATCCCTGTGGTAGGCCAGGATATATTGTTGTTGATTTTGAAGTCCAACTGCCACATCTAAAAACTACTTTCCGTTGGTAGAGGGCTGCAGCGATCCATCTAAGGAGGAATGGACTTACGTTTAGTTCAAGAAGCTGAAACATTAAAAAATCCAGTGGTACTCTGTTGTATGCGTCCTCAAGATCAATCGCTGCAGCAACGGTTTCAGTGCCTGAGTGGAAACCTTCATAGACATCATGGGCAAAGACTGCTGCATTGGTCCAGGTTTCTCTTTTTGGACGGTACCCACCCAGGGTAGGTGGGAAAACACCTTGCCTCTCTAGTTGGCTTGATATTTTCCTGGCAATTACCTTCTCCAGCAGCTTGCCTATTGTATTCTGCATGGTTATAATTCGATATCCCTGAATTTTTGTGTGGTCTTTGTCAGGCTTCGGCAAGGGAATCAGATAGCTGTGTAACCATTCCTCCTTGATGCTAGCACTCCCTATACTGTTGTTGTACATGTCTGCTAGTTTCTCTAGCTCATTGTCGGTACACCTATTTATGTCGTCGTATCTTATGCCATCAGGACCTGGAGCACTGTTTTTTGATCGTCGAAGCACAGCCTTGATTTCTTTCACTGTCACTGTGTCTTCCTCCGAAGTGTTCTGGGCCTTGCATCTGTCTGAGGTGACCTCCTTGGCCAGATTTCGGCCTCCCATGTCTGTCTGGTTGCCCTGCTCAAGGTAGCGTTCAAAGAGGGCTTTGCCCTTGTCCTCGTCAGTCCTCTGCCAGGTGAGGTCAGCACCTTGGAAGTCTGAAATGCTCTTATTCTTGACTACACCACTCATGCTTTTATGTAGTCGCCAGAACAATTTCAGTGACTTGTCTGTGCTTACTCTTTGACACACCTCTGCCCATTTTTCGCTTTTAACCACCTTGACCAGTTTTTTGAAATAGCTTACTTTTGTGTGCATCTCTCTTTCTAAGTGCAAGCAGGGACTAGGATGACCAGCTCTGTTCTTCTTGGCATTTTGCCATCTCCTTACAGCACTACGCTTATCCACCCAGGCCTTCTCCACCTCGAAACTCCACCACGGTGGCTGCTCCCAGCTTTTTTTCCTGCCCTGAAACGTTCTGCGCTTGTCACGTCTTATTTTACTCACCACATCTTGCCCTGTACTGTCATACTGGAACGTCTTTACCTTTAGCTTGTGCTGCCTGGTTCTGCCTTTCTCCACCAATATGCTGCACGGGTGGTGGTCGCTGCCATGGTGTCCTAGGACACCCCATCTACACACTGTAGTGAGTGAAGGTGAAACTAGCGCCAGATCAATAGCACTGTCCTCATCGCCTGGACGGCTTGGTGTCCTGGTGACACAGCCACTGTTAATACAAACCAGGTCGATGGTTTCCAGTGCAGTCTCGAGCTCCTCCCCTTGTGTATTGGAGGAAGTGTTTCCCCATGCTCTGCCTTTAGCGTTGAAGTCACCACAGAAAATAACATTTCTCTCGTGGCCTAATATGCCACTTAAGCACTGCCACTTCTGGGCGTCCATACTCGCATTGCGGGCATAAACATTAACCAACACGAATGGTATACTGGAATGAACTCTCAACGCCTGTATTTGTATATCGTCACTGTCCCAACTGGACATGTCTAGCTCTGACGCCACCATGCTGTCGCGAACGAGAATCGCCGTTCCCAGATGTCGTCTGTTGTAGAAACATTTGAAGCCGGCAATTCGGAGTAGCTGATCGCCCAGTCTCGTCTCCTGGAGTGCTACAATGTCGTTCCTGTAAACTAGGGTTTCTAAAATAGAGCCCCGTTGTTTTACACTGGCACAGTTCCAATATAGAATACGGATGTTCCTGAGTGCTAGACGGTGACACTTGAGTCTAAAACGCCTCAAACCACCGCGCTTACCTTGCTTCTTTGTCCCTGCGCGGCTACCACGCCGCTTCGTTATGTTGACTGCTGACCGCTCGGAAAAAACACGTTCTTCCGCCATGTTGAAAAAACGTAAACACAGACTTCTGTTGAACCACACACGCTGCTGAAAATTCACTCAAGGATGGCTTCGCTCGATGCACGAACTCCGTAGCACCCGCGCAGATCTTGAGTAGAAACTCCTGGTTTTACATCCTGGCACACCAATTACACGCAAGAGATGAATAAATCCATCCCCTACGCGAAAAAGTTAACGAACACAAAACAACACGACCGTCCGTCGCCATCTTGAAACACAGAATGTTCGCCGGATATCAGTGGATAATCAGTAACCGAGTACAACCACAAAAGGCGTAACACATAGGTTAAGACTGTGAGTTAACACGGGAGATTAGTCACACACATCACGTGATAAGACGGAAGATCAGACCTTGACTAGACTTAGAAAACATTCTGTAAAGGGGCAGCTGATCCGCTAACATCGAATCATGTCAGCTTATGAAGATCTACTCTTCTATATCAGTGGCTGACGGAAAATGTATTCTACTGAACCTCTGAAGTCGGAGTGGGTTCACCTGTAGGCGAGGGACACCGGTAAAAGGGAAAGCAAACCCACACGCAAAATTCAGTCTCTTAATACTTTAAAAATCGTGTAGGGACTACGCTTGAGTTTAAGCGAGCGAACAACAAAGAAAAAGATAAAAAGTATTCTACTTAGTTTCTGGTAGGAATGAAAGAACACACCAGACTCTACATCCATCTAGAATGCCCCACGAAGTACCACTGTGCCGGTGAAGGAAATGGTAGACACAGATAGGCCATATTTCATAACGGCCAGCACCGATGTTATAAGTTTGTGTGTTCAGATCCAACACAACTGTAAGTTGGTTTAATTTTCTATTTTTCAATCGAGTGTTGATAGCAGCAGATGATTTAAGATCATGACGCTAGGGGCGACTCGAGAGTAGAGACCCCGGAGACAGAATGCCTTGAATGTACGATGTCTAGTCGAGTCACGTGTTGATCGGGGACCAGTCTTGCACGATGACTGATTCACCTTGGGTTGCCAAATAAACTCATCGGGTGCACTGATAACGGGTGTGTTGTAACGTCATTTGTCAGATGTAGTCCACTTGAATGAACGTATGCCAATCATTGTATTTGAAATTATGAGCTATCCTTTAAGCACCAACAACTATATGACAGTAATCATGTGTATAGTATAGAATAACATGTATATCATCATGGCCTGTGGACATTATTGCGGCAAGGCGTGACGAGTACATCTGTCAACACTCAACAATCCTGGGAAAGGCCAAAGACACACAATAGGATAGTAACTAGGATTATTAGCAATGTGGAGAGAGGCACGTCCTGCATGCCATTTTAATATAATATATATATATATATATATATATATATATATATATATATATATGCAGTTACGACGCACTCTGAGGAAGAATTGCAATGTCTTCTATCTGCATTCTCCAATGTTTGTTCTGAATTTGGTTTAACAATTAGCAAAAAGAAGCCACAGATTATGTCACAAGGTGCACATGGGGTACCATCAATCTTTATTGAAGACGCCGAACTAGAGATGGTAGACCATTTTACATATCTAGGATCAATGGTAAATAGCAAATTATCCCTAGATCAGGAAATCAACAACCGGATTGGTAAGGCAGCAACAACAATGAACAGGTTAAGAAAAAGAGTCTGGGAGACAGGAAGCTTACTGCCAAAACAAAAGTCCTTGTCTATCAAGCCTGTGTCCTTAGTACTCTTCTTTATGTCAGTGAAACCTGGACAACTTACTCACACCAAGAGAAACGTTTAAACAGCTTTCATATGCGGTGTCTGCGAAGAATTCTTGGTATTAAGTGGCAAGACAAAATCACAAATACTGAAGTATTGGAAAGATCAGGTTGTGTGACGGTTTATTCCATGCTCAGTCTTCGTAGACTTAGATGGATAGGACATCTTAGGAGGATGGATGATGGTAGAATACCAAAGGGCATCTTTTTTGGTGAATTACAGATGGGTAAGAGATCTCAAGGTCGGCCTCTACTACGATACAAAGATGTGTGTAAGCGGGACATGATTGATACAGGCATTGATAATGCACATTGGGAGCAAGTCGCCGCTGAAAGTGTTGCATGGAGGGCAAACATCAGAAATGGAATAAAGACAAAGAGAAGATTATTGTAGATCAGTCACACACCGAGCGTGTGAGACGTAAGATGGTGCATGATGGTGGAAATGACGACGTGTTTACATGCACCCACTGTGAACGGACATTTACAGCGCGAATTGGCCATATTCGCTACCGCCATAGGTAAAAGTTATTATGCATTTTTAAAGCACAAACTATTGTCTGTCAAGACGGCAAGGTGCCAGTGTGTGTATGTGTGTATATATATATATATATATATATATATATATATATATATATATATATATATATATATATATATATATATATATATATATATATATATATATATTATATACAGTCGTACGCAGTTAATCACACTTCAATATTTAATGAATAAATGCATGTTGATTTGTTGATGTTAGCTGGTTACATATCCTTTAGAGGACGCCGCAGTCAGCCCCAGCATTTTTGGTTGTTGGTGATCTCTTGGCAAGTTTACGTTCAGTAGTTTGCCATTGCTTTCTGAACGACCTGCACTCATACCATTTCATAACACACAACGCAATGCGGTCAGCTGCCAAATCGCCAGTAACTATGTTTGGAACACGGTATGCGTGATTACGAACTGCGTCGGTAACCCTTTCGCCATGGAGCCGGGGATTTGTTAACGAGTGAACTTTAAATAGTTAGTGCTTTACTTGGGCACCATATGTTTGCAGTGTCAAATGGGGCGTATAAAGGACACACGTTGCACTACCTGACCAGAATAATATATTTAGGAATGTTGGTTTGTATTCATAGACCAGACGAGGCAATAATTGAACAACAGGGCACACGTAGGAAAACATTATAATTCAATAAAGATTATGACTTTTTAATTTATAATACCATTGTATGCAATATTATCTGATTGAATTTCATGAATATATTTTACGATACACAATGTAAATGTATAATATATATTTATATATTTTTTTCTTTTTGTATTTTTGTGTGGATGCTCATGGAAGGTGTAAATGTATGTGTCCGATTGTGTGGGAGAATGAGTAGACGACTCAGTGTTTGTAATTATGAGTGGGTATATGTGCGTGCACGTAAGGAAGTCTGTTTGCGTGTGTGTGTGTGTGTGTGTGTGTGTGTGTGTGTGTGTGTGTGTGTGTGTGTGTGTGTGTGTGTGTGTGTGTGTGGGTGTGTGTGTGTGTTTTAAATTATAAACAATCTACTCCGGTGCCGATTCGAAATCGTGACGGTGTGTGAGTGTGTATGTGTGTGTGTGAGTGGGTGGGTGCGTGTGTGGGTGTGTGTGTGTTGTGTGTGTGTGTGAGTGGGTGGGTGGGTGTGTGTGTGTGTGTGTGTGTGTGTGTGTGTGTGAAAAGGGTAGAGTCGACCTGGGAATCCAGGTTAAATATAAACAATATAAACAACCCACTCCGGTACGGTACGGATTCGAAATCATGACAGCTGGGCAGGCTGGCAGGCAGGCGTGTAGGTATGTAACCTCTTGGCTATAGCGTCTCCAATGTGTATACGTGGCGTTGGAATATGTGTATTAGCAGGTGTGGTTCTAAACATTCATTTGTATATGTGTGTGCGTTATTGAGAAATTGTATGCTACACATCATTAAATTAGTATTGCTGCTGTAAATAGTTTATGAATAGTATTTACATGAACGACATGATAACACTTCCTCATTCTTCGCCACATCGAACATATTATTTCAGACATATCGTACCAGGTTTGTGTCTTTATTACTACTTTCGCAATACCCTCAATTCTATCCTCATTAACTCTTATATAGATAAGTGGCCTGTATTACTTTCTCGTTGAAAGCATTACAGTATTCCAATTTCCTTCACTTCTATTCCCTTACATTCTCTTACGTCTTACATTCATGTATAAGATTATTTATCCCCCTTCCTCCTCCCGTCCCTCCCACCCCACAGCCAACGTCACAGGTTGCTCTAACTAAAGGACTCTTTTCAACTTAAAAGACCAGGAAACATTGAACGTTATGATTATCGTATAGGCAACTTTACGTTTCAGGATATTGCGGTCAACATCAGCAACTTTCAGGTGTATGTTGATTCCTAGGCTAGATTACGCTCATCAGCACGCCACGACTTTCTGAGCGACCGGCTCCATACTCTCATAAGTCACTGGCGCGACTCGAACCGCTTCCAATTCTAGTGAGCTCACTGTTCACGTCAACCAAGAGAGTATTCGGGGTTACGGTGAAAGCTGCTAACCCTAGGCCAGGGAGACCGGCTGTAGCAGCAATTGACATGGGAAATTAAGATGACAATTATGAACAGGTAATGCAGCGAACCAGAAAGCAATGGCCAACTAATGAGCGTAATCTTGCCAAGAAATCAACAATCAGCTGGAAGATGCTGATGTTGACAGCGATGTCCTGTAAAGGATATGCGAAAAAAAAATGCAGCGTACGGGTAATGTGTGTATGCCGGATCTCTCTCTCTCTCTCTCTCTCTCTCTCTCTCTCTCTCTCTCTCTCTCTCTCTCTCTCTCTCTCTCTCTCTCTCTCTCTCTCTCTCTCTCTCCTATCTATCTATCTATCTATCTATCCATCCATCCGTCCGTCCGTCCGTCCGTCCTTCCGTCTGTCCGTCTGTCCGTCTGTCTATCTGTGTGCCTGTCTGCCTGCCTGTCTGTCTGTCTGTCTGTCGGTCGGTCGGTCGGTCGGTCTGTCTGTCTGTCTGTCTGTCTGTCTGTCTGTCTGTCTGTCTGTCGGTCGGTCGGTCGGTCGGTCGGTCGGTCGGTCGGTCGGTCGGTCGGTCGGTCGGCCGGTCTGCCAGCCTGTCTGTCTGTCTGTCTGTCTGTCTGTCTGTCTGTCTGTCTGTCGGTCGGTCGGTCGGTCGGTCGGTCGGTTTGTCTGTCTGTCTGTCTGTCTGTCTGTCGGTCGGTCGGTCGGTCGGTCGGTCTGTCTGTCTGTCTGTCTGTCTGTCTGTCGGTCGGTCGGTCGGTCGGTCGGTCGGTCGGCCGGCCGGTCGGTCGGTCGGTCGGTCGGCCGGTCTGCCTGCCTGTCTGTCTGTCTGTCTGTCTGTCTGTCTGTCTGTCTGTCGGTCGGTCGGTCGGTCGGTTGGTCGGTCGGTCGGTCGGTCTGTCTGTCTGTCTGTCTGTCTGTCTGTCTCTAGCGATTGATTATTAGAAAACTCACACAGGGGCCAGAACTACGAGCTGGGCAATGCAAAAATTAAACAATCTACGCTATGCACAGTGTTGTTAGCCAAAAATACAAAAGATCTGCAACATTTGGACACTATTAATAGCACGTCTCGTAATTACTGGCAATGCATATCAATAAAATAGGAAAACTACAGTTGTATCAAAGAAAGATATAACACCAACAAGTGATATAACAATAGAAGGGAAATACTTGACCAAGTTAATAAATATAAATATCTTTGGATAGTTACAACAGCAGATGTAAGATGCATGGCAAAGACTGAGGGCAGAATGGGTCAAGCGTAAGCTCCTGAGAACGAAAATTAACGTCATAATATAGGATACACGTCAATGGTATCATGCACAATTGGTTATTGGCAGGTCATTTACTAATATGGTGATCAATATCTGTTCTGTTCGCGTTAAAAACAAAAGAAGTTTACTATTATCTGGTTGATCTTGGCTGTCGGTGTTCGACAATCAGCAAAAAGCGCTGGAGAAGGAGCAAGGGAATTACAGAGAGTTGAGAATGTCTCTATCCTGTTATTCACTGCTGTAAAAAATGTAATTTCCTTATTTAATTCTATCACACTTGTGTCAAATAACAGTGACTTAATCTGAGTGCTGAAAACATACAACCAACTGCGAATTCGGATTATTTTTAAAAAAAAGTATAGGACAGTAACGAAACGACAAAAAAAAAAAATAATGGATCAGAACGTATCACAATAATAGGGCTCTGAAAAAGAGATAGTTCCCGTATATTAACCAAGAACATTGAAACATATTGCTTGTTTATGTTAAACAGGTATGCGTCATTCTGTGGATCAAGTCATCAGTATGCATCATGTGGCGCTAAAGGTGGGTGAGATATGTCTAATTAATTCACATGAAGATACTTTTGTTTTCTTTTATTACAACAGAAAGTGTCAAGTCTGAGTAATATATAAAACTGTGCAAGGAGAGACAATCAAGACTTCTCAGCAAAACATGAGAAGTATACGGGGATAAGGTAATAAGTAAGTCATAAATGGCATGTAGAAAAATAACTAAATAAGATAACAACTTGAAACCAGTTTATTTATATACATACATTGTCCCTTTATTTCTCAACATAATTTCCACCAACATTGATGCACTTAACCCATGGTTTTATCATTCCTCCCAAACTGGCTACATAGAACTGCGTGCTCTGTTTTCTAAACCACGTTTTCGCTTCACATTCAACTTCGGCGTCATTCTCGAAATGTCTCCCGCCAAGGTGTGTTGTCAGTGTTTATGCTGACAAATGATTGTCCCGTAACGCGGTGCATAGCTGGGTAGAAAAAGTTACGAGGGCGAGTCAATACGTAAGTCACACACTTCTGTGGGATGGCCGGTAAATGAAAACAAAGCAAAAAGTTCTATGTAACCGGTTTGGGAGGACTGATAAAACGATGGGATAAGTGCATCAATGTTGGTGGAAATTATGTTAAGAAATAAAGGGGCAATGTATGTATAAAAGTAAACTGGTTTCAAGTTATTAGCATGTGTATTTAAATGTCTACAGCCATTTGTGACTTACTTATTAACTTACGCTCGTATACAACTCAGTGCATATAAAAGCAAGACACTATGACACTATGTGGAATAAATGCAGACAACTACTGCCCTGAAAGGGACAGACAGGCAGATAGACAGACAGACAGACAGACAGACAGACAGACAGACAGAGGGTGGGTGGAGGGGAATGACACGCCAACTTATAGTCATCATCATCATCATTATTATCATCATTGCCCTGCCAGCTGGCGTAAGCGTTCATAGTCATTAACGTAAAATATAGATGATAATTTAACTTCTAAAGGCAATACCAACAAGGAGTAAACATTAAGTATTACCATTATAAATGAAATATATTGATATCGCATCTGTATTATAATTAGTATTTGGAGGCAACACAACCCATATGTGACACGTGCTGTAGGGAACTACTTACGAGTGTAGACAACAAGGAAATTACTTCATTTATATGCAGCATGAGCGTAATCTTGCCAAGAGATCAACATACAGCTGAAAGATGCTGGTGTTGACGGCTAAGTCCTGTAAAGGATATGCTAAAAAAAATATGCAGCATGGGCATTATATAAAACGCTGTTAATTGTGTTTCCCTGCCGCGAGAACATCTGACACAGGTATGAAAACAAGCACACAGTTCACCATCACAGCCTTCATCATCATCATCATCATCATCATCATCATCATCATCATCATCATCATCATCATCATCATCATCATCATCATCATCATCATCATCATCGTCATCATCATCATGTGTCATCTCTAAAAGCGCTAGCGGACCTGTTTCGCTATCTCAGACGATCAACACATTCTAGGGTCAATGCTTTATTATGGTTCATGTGGCCAAAGCAGCCTGCTAATTATCTCTTTATCTTCCTCTTTTTCTTTCTCTATAAAGTTTGTCAATTAGTCACTAAGTTAGGAGAGCCTTTCTGAAGTGCCAGTCTCTCAGTTGATGGTCTATTCTTAGGGTGCTGTTAAATGAAACCTTGTCTTGGCGCCACATATCTCTCCTACTACAACAGTAAGGGATTTAGGTTAGTAGTTAGAGAGTTAATGAATGCTGCACATTCATTAACTAATGGGGAAATAAAGTTAGTGAACGCTTGAGCACGAATGGGTTGTGGGTATCCAGGGGTTGCTCACGCGTCAATAGAGTTCGGCCATTAGAACGAGAAGAAAGATGTCTGTATTTACATCGGCAGCAAGAAAATGCATTTGATGATTCAATAAACCTTTTACATATTTCAACTCGGAGTTTGTCAACTATATTAATGTCAGCCATTAACTATACACAGCCAGGCCATGTTCACCCTGTGATATGACCTGATTTGGTGCCGTAACCAGGATTTCTGAATCGTGCTGTCGCGGCCACTACCGATCACAGAGGTCATCGTAAAATAAATCAAATGGAAGCATAGAAGTCAACAGAAGTCATGGAAGGTTGTGTTGAAGTCCTACACTCTTGAGGAACAACTTGTGTCGTATCTTCAAGTCTTTATGATGGGGCTGATGTTTGTTAAAACCGCCACACAACACATAACATCCTGAGTGGTAGAACAGAGCAGCCATCGTCATTGTTGAATCCTGTGTTGACCTGGCCGTTTTTGTTTCGAAACATATTGATGTTCCAGATATGCTGCCGTGAAATCTGGTCTTGCTGGAGCTGTCGATTGGACCGTTATCGTCTGAAGTTCATTGAAGGTGACCTTGGTAGTCTGAAGATAAAGTCCGGAGTTGTTGGTCAACGCTTATATTGAGCCGGCTCATTTGATCATTGTTCTCGATCGTTGTCTCTGATTGAGGAAAGTCTACTATTTATGAAAATTTACTCCATTCGAGATTGGTCATAACTGCAATCCCTGAATTCTGGCGTATCAAAAGATCACTCAAGCGGGGCGATATCGCTTTTGAACTTTGCCATTTCAAATCCAGACGGGCCCAATTAGGGGTGAAGACGACTAGAAGGGCCATTTTTCGGTGAAAATAAGTCAGAAGTCTGATGTAACCGACTACGGGTGAAGCGAGGAATCTAGCAAATACGCTCGTTTTTCCGTTTTTCTACAATCAGCGGCACGAAGAACACCGATTGAAGTGAGAAATCCAGAGGCTCTTCCTTTTCTTTTCCTGTGATAGAAGAAGACAACCGTCAAATAATTGTCGATTGGGCGTCATACTCCTTCATTCTTTTTTCGATTGGACGACAACCATACTCTGTGAGACGCTGAGAATTGTTCTAAAATTTTTTTACAACGGCAGCTCATCAGTTTCGAAGAAGAAAAACGATTGGACAAACGACAGGACTATAATGTATAGCAGGTATTGTTAAATTTTAGGTTAAGATTTCCAACTGCTTGATTTGGGAACGTTTTTGCTCGAGCATTCTGAGAGGCCTTGGAAGTCATTGCCTGTCCGTTTGAAGTTTGTAGAACCGAAGGACAATGTTGGCTGAGTAAGCTAGGTTTAATTTAAATTAGTTAAGGAGTAGGCATATGTGTATAATTATTTGTTTTAAGATAGAATTGAAGAATTGAAAACCTGATGCATTTTTTAAAGATTCATCTTTGAGTAACCTTTTGCAGAGTATGTGCTAGCGATAGGAAAGCTGCCAACGTATTGAAAACAACAAGGCTTTATATTATAAAGGCGTGGTGAGCCACTATGGAAGTCTTTTATAGGAAGTTAGGACGTGTGACAGAGTTGATGGATGGCTTAAAAATGGACGTAGATAGAATTTCGTCTATGATAGAATTGATAAAGAGGCAGACGCCTGAACGAACGAAGCACGAGACAGGTATGAGATATTATGGTGTAGGCAAGGTCCAATAGATGGCAGCCGGTCAATAGGAATGATAACCAGCGTAGCCACAATACTAAAGTTATTAGCTATATAAATATGAAAGCAGATAAGAGTGAGACACAGAGATATATAGGAATTAGTAATGGTCAGAAAAGAAACAGTGGTCTTGGCCTTCAAAGAGTGAAAACGCAAAAGCCTTGCGAGAGAACTGGTTTCAGATCAGACAGTTGCGATATTCGATAGCAAGGGTGAATAACAGAGAAAGAAACACAGATAAGATTTTGGGTAGTCAGGAGGTATCTTCAGTCTTTTGTGTCAGACAAGAAAGAGAGACACAGACGCAACCAGGCAGTAGTGTGGAAAAGAGTACTCAAACGTCGATTGATAAAGTGACAAAGAGAGACACTGGTACAGTGGTTGAACAACCCAAGACAGAAGACAGGCAGACAAGTACCAAAGATGTTAAAAGACAGGTGAGGAAAAGTATTAGGGAAAGGAATAGTATGGTAGTTAATAGAGGTACTACTGCTATGTCAAGTTCCTCAGGTATAGACATTAAATTAATCCCTAAATGGTGTAGGAATATTAGGTGTGAGAGTTCAGGTTATGGAGAAGATATTTCTACCTCTACCGCCGCATATTGTAGTAAATACTGCGCTGCTGAAACAACTATAGATACTGATGATTCAGAGAATGAGAGGATTGCACTACGAGCAGATCCTGACTCGAGGCGTGATGTTCCCTCATACGGTGTGGTTGCTAGTAGACAGACAGACAGAATTTTAGTGGGTGACTCTTTAGAACAGGATACCAGTATATATGACAGAAAAGTAGGGAAGGCTAAAAGACGAGTACCAAGAGAGAGAGAGAGAAAGATACTTCCAAACAGAAAGATGTTTGCCTAGTAGAAAGTAGAAAACGAGAACAGCAGAAGTATGAAGCGTCGCTGGATGGGGCTAGAAGTCTCATGAAGTCGATAAGACCATGGTTATATTTAAATAAGAATTAACTAATACGTGAAGAGTGGATATTTTGTTTGGTAGAATAACTCAAGTTTGATGAGGCCTCAAATTTCGACTCAAATGTGGTGTTGCTGTGGAAAATAGTATAAGAAATGTGTGATGGCGAGAATTGATGTATTGTATAGGTTATTTTGAGAGATAAAGGAGTCATAGAATAGTCACCGATAGGGTAGTGCGACTGAAAATAGCACGAAGAAGTAAATCATGGTTATGAAGTGATGAGGAGGTTAAGATAAAGTGAGTGAGTAGTTGACCGTCAGAGTAGTTTGACGTTGAGAATTAAGTAGGACGGAGAATAGTGGCATTATGATGATTGAATGAAATAAGAAAGCAGTAGAGTTGTGAAAGTCCTGTTGAGTAATTCGTCAGGTTATGCGTTGTTCGTACGTGAGTATAACTGTAGACAAACAGGTGTTCGTCGCGATGAGTGAAGTAGGAGTGAGGTTTTGAGACGCCGTCTAAGTGAAGTACATGGATAAAATGTTGTCAAGCGATTGTAATAGTTGCGCGGTTGATATATCTTGTGTCAATGTGTGTGGAGGAGATCGACACGCTTAGACTGTGGTGAGTGATTGCTGGAATGTTGAATTGGCGTCTAAATTGTTTTTTTTTTTTTGAAGTATAGGCACGTAAGGTTGTCGCGATGCGAGAATAGTAGTGAGATGAGAGCGAGGTTGTGTATCACTGTTTGAGCAAACATAAAATACGAATGCCGTGTGAATATGCGAAGAGTGGCTGATGACTGAAAGGAGTGATGTCTTTTGTGTGGAATGTCTAAAGTTAGACAGAATTAATGAAAATTGTATGACAGACTGACGAAAAGAGAGTTAACATTTTGAATGATGTTTCATGAAATAGATTTAGTAGTGTTGGCAGGGACATATCGAAGCAAGAATGCCTGATAGAGAGAATTGAGATAATATGGTTTGCCCAGTCGAAGTGAGATTTCTCGTTAGTCAGGTGTGGTGTTGTTTATTGTGTTTGATAGAGTCCCGACAAATAAGAATAGCAGTGAAAGATGAGTGAGGCAAGCAAAGAAATGATTAGCTAAATAAATGTCAGAGTATTATAAATAGAGTACTAGAGAACGTGTTCCGATAAGTGTGACTGGTTTGACTATCATCGCGGTGTAAGAACGCTAGGAGAGACTTGAGGATAGCTTAGAGTAGTTGTGGTGAGATGTTGGAAAATACTAATATGTTGGTTAGTTACGTCGGATAGACGAGAGACTCAAAAGTAGAATTGGTTGTTGGTACAGTAGGTAGATGTATTGGTGGAGTCGATAGTAAATAGACATTTATTTTGTTGGATGTAGCATGGTGGAGATACCGTAGTTAACGGTAATGATTAAGAAGTTGATTGAATATGTATGGTATGTTATATTATTTTTGCTTGATTTGGTCCTATAAAATGATTGTCACTATTTGATTTTAGAATAGGATTATTGTGTTTTTAGTCTTTTGCGTACAAACTACTGGTCCGTAAAAGAGACCAGTAGTGTTAGATAACACTAGATATTTTCTTCTAATTTAAATTGATGCATGTTTTATTGTTGGGGATAAACAGTTCAAAACCTGAGGGGGGGGGGGGGGGGGGGGGGTATGACATCCTGTTGTTTTATTTTGGTTGACTCATATTTTAACTTGAATTGTTTTGTATGTTGAATAAGAATTGCCTTGTTTATAAATATGTTAGAAATTAGTTAAGTTAAGTTTAATTTACACACAGTTATAGTTTTGTCCAGTATAAAAACAATACATGGGGCCTTATATAGAGCCCTTCGTTCAGAAAATAGTTAATAAACTACTGAGGTCTAGTAGAGAGACACATTCTCTTAGTGAATAATAGGTTCATGAGTATATTTTGTTAACAAGGTTGCTGTGATAATCAGCATGGAAAGGTTGATGATATGGCTATGAAGTGTTGGAAACATATGCCATACTTAAGTGACGGGGTTACTACTCAAGAAAAAGGGTTCTGCGGGAGTTAAAAATAGGAGTATATTTAAAAGTGGCTGGGGTTGTCAGCAACAATTGATAATTACATGGGGGTTGGAAAGAGTTAAACTGTTAAAAATGGTTTGGGGGATTGAATTAGGGACTGCATTAGACGGTTCGTATTGTAAATACATGGATTTAAAGCCATGGATGAGGGGAATGACGGGCGATACTGTATAGCTGGGTAGATGGGGGTTGAAATAGGAGCTGGTTTGAACAGCATTTAATGGGAGTAGATGGGGGGAATGCCAGGTTGAATTTTGGCATAAGTGGACTCTGGAAGAAGAAGACTGTGCTTAACAGTATATTAATAATTTGGAGGTTTTGAAGGAATGGTTGAACTTGACTGAGGTGAATAATACAAAAGGTTGTAGTTTTGGATTAACATAACTTTTTGATAACAAAAATTATTATTGACGGGAATGAAGATACATTTTGAAAACTTTATTTTATAAAGTTTTGAGAATGCATGGGAAGAGAAATGTGATTACTTCTTACTATTTTCTTACTTTCTAATTTTCTTCGGTGCGCACCAAACCAATCTAAACTAAACTTTTTTCTGTCTATCCTGGAGTAGTGAGAATGTGATTAAGTGAGAAAAGATAAGGAAAATATCTTCAATTTTTGTCAATCATAATTTAGATGGACATTTTAAAAGCGGTTCGCTTGTAGAGAATTTTGTAGAGAATTTTGTAGAGAGTTTTGTAGAGAGTTTATAGTAGGGTTTTGTATTACTGACATTGTATAAAGTATGTCTCTGGATAGCGTTTGGCTATGATGAGATAGAAGGATGAGATTTGAATTATGAAATATATGTTGAGGGATTGTTGGGCAGATTTGGTATAGAAGAAGAAATATTTCAGTATTGAGTTAAGTGTTTAAGGGTTGGAGTTGAGACTTTTCCAGAGAAAAAGTCTTCTTGAAGAAGGGGAGGTATATAACAGTAAGGGATTTAGGTTAGTAGTTAGAGAGTTAATGAATGCTGCGCATTCATTAACTAATGGGGAAATAAAGTTAGTGAACGCGTGAGCACGAATGGGTTGGGGGTATCCAGGGGTTGCTCACGCGTCAATAGAGTTCGGCCATTAGAACGAGAAGAAAGATGTCTGTATTTACATCGGCAGCAAGAAAATGCATTTGATGATTCAATAAACCTTTTACATATTTCAACTCGGAGTTTGTCAACTATATTGATGTCAGCCATTAACTATACACAGCCAGGCCATGTTCACCCTGTGATACTACATATGCAGATATCCATATAATCAGTATTGCGCATCCTTAGTTTTACATATAAGTAGTACGTAGTATTATCTCTGCTATATTCATTCTGCTACAGATTATTGATTATTTTTTTAGAAAGCTATAACCATTGATAATTAACTAATTAAAATGGTCATCTTCCGGGAAGAATTTGATATACCATTTAAACCGATGTTAATGCAGAAATCATTTCTGCAAAGAAATGTTTCTGTATTTTCCAAGAACTCATTTTTTTTTTTTTTAAAGTTTTAATTAGCTTGTTAGTAAAGTTATTTTTATTTACAGATAAGCATATTATGCATATTCTCCAGCAATACAAGTTATTACATAATCAATTTGATAGTGAGTTGTTCGTGAATAAAGTGATTTTACTGTTGATCTCCTGCTGTTAATGTACTTTTATTCTAAATGTCAGTAGTTATTTGGTCTGAACCTGTTACCTTATTTTAAATATTGGTACTAATCTGATATTATTATAACAAGATCTAACTATTCTACATGTCAGTGGTACTCTGACTCTGTATTTACTGATTAGACTGTCAGGCTTAAGTTAAGTGTCAATTTGGCGTGGCGCTGATAACCGGGAATAGCAATCTCCATAGATATGGACTGACTGTTAGTCTTCCATTAGTTCATCTATTGGAATCCATCCATCCATGACGTACCATGCCGATAAGCATGGGTGGTCATGTTTTGCGATCTCACTCGATCACCAGAGCCATGAATCAGCTCCATGTTCCTGTCTCGACCATGCCACGTGGCCAGGCCATTAAAGTATTTACTTCTCGGTCTTCCCCTTGGTCTCTTCTCTTCGATGTTGCCAGTTGTCACCAAGTTCTCCAAATCATTTCTTCTCATAACATGCCCAAAACATATTGACTGTCTACGTCTAATGCCTCTAATCAGTTTACGATCTTCATTTGTTTCTTGAGGGACTTGTTCATTGGTTTTTCTATCTGTCCATGGTATTCTTTGCATTTTCTTCAGAAACCACATTTCCACAGCCATCAGATGTTTCTCAGCTTGACTGCTCATTGTCCACGCTTCACATCCATACAAAATAAAAATAAAAAACAGGTTCTATGTAGTACTACAACATCCTTTGTCTCGTTTCAATTGATATCTTTTTATTGGTCAGTATGTTTTCATCTTGAAAAATGCGACCTTCGCAATGGCAATTCTTGTTCTAGTCTGTTGAAGGCATCTCCCATCAGATGTTATGATTGTTTCGAGATAACTGTACCGATTAACATGTTTAAGAATATGCCAATTTACTCGTATACCACATTGTAGTATTTAATTCTTCCCTGGAAAGACGACTATAATCGATGTCTTCTTAATATTCAGTTCTAACCCAAGTTGTTCAATGTGTGCAACAACTGCATCTACTAAATGTTGCAGGTCCTGTTCATTGTCTGCAATAAAGACTGTATCATCTGTATATCTAATGTTATTGATGCATCCTCCCTCAGTGTTGATTGCCTCCATATCTTCTATAGTTCTGAAAATATTTTCACTGTACAGGGAAAAAACATCTGGAGGCATTATACATCCCTGTCTCGTGTCTCTTTTACTTAGCTGATATTGACCTACATAAATATCAATTCTGATGGCAGCTTGTTGTTTCCAATATATTAATATTTTACAAGCCTAAGGTCTTTTCCATCAATTTGTAGATCTTCAAGCATGCTTATTATGCCGACTAGTCTCATTTTATCGAAGGCCTATGTGTAGTCAATAAAGCAATGATTTTGATATAGAATATTGAATCAAGTAACGCGATTTCATTTGTTTATATTAAAAGTCGTTATGTCTTGATTCTCAAGCTGTCGAGAATTGCCTATGGATGCTATTTCCTAGTAACTATTCAGCCAAGTAACGACAGTATTTGTGGACCTTTATTCGTCTGCCCGATGTCTGTAACTTCGATGAGAGCTACATTTCTCATTTTGTAATACGTATTTGTGCCTATAAGTTTGTAATTATTCTTACCACACATGCGAGAATATCAGGTTATGCTAGGTTTGAAATCTATGCACATGTTTATTATAATATTGATATACGTAATGTATATATAATGTTCAAAATAGATATAACACATCAAGGCGAATGTTTTGTTTTGATGGATTTAGGACACGCCATTCATCATGACAAGACAGGTAAGGTGAAGTCAGTAATTGTAACGACCGGACCAGTTCGACAATAGACAAATCTTTTGAACTCGACAGAGTGAGAGAGATAGAGAGAAGGGGAAGAGGGTGAGAGAAAGAGAGAAGAGTAAAACCTGTGAATCTGGATGAGAGACGTTGCCAAAAATGATCACTATGTGCGTGCGTATATAAACAGAGTGCTAACTTGCAAAATCATATTCAGTAAAAACGAACGTAAAGAATACTGTCTCAGCTGTCTCAAGGCGAAATCTCATGCTAAAACATATATTTTTGTCATACAAATAACATTTTAAGTAAGGAAAATAATCATATGTGTAGGTTGATGTAAAATCATATCCTCATTTACATCTTTTCATACGATGACTATTTTCACACCACTACCTATATATGTAAATGTTTTCACTGCAATTGCCAGGTTCTTTGTTCGCTCGTTGTAGAGAACATGACATCTTTCATGACAAATCAAATTGATCATAGAATAAGCACAGACACTGATGTCCTAGAGAGGATTCACCATTTTATTGACATTGCATAATTACAGTCGAACCCGTCTCACAACCATCCTTACATTCTGTCGAAGGAATGACTGTCTCTATATTTATGGGACGACTGGTGTGCTTCATTGTGTGTTCTGCTCTATTGTTTCTAGCGACGCAATCTTATACTATGCTATGTAGTAGTAGAAAATTTGAAACATGGTCGACTTACGCCCCTATTCTGGCCATCTTGATTTGAACACACAGTAGCTTGTGGCGGTTGAACTTCATTGTAGCAGAGCCGTTGTCACAGTGCAACATCGTTTATATAAATAGCTTGCTGTATCCCATTGCGGCAATCATGAGCGATGTGATTATCCTAATGGTTCGATGTTCTAATAGATTGGTTACACATTGCGATCGACCTGGAGCAACTTCTTAGCCTGACTGCTTAATCTTGCTTAATCATTAGTGAGTGTTTTCTCTTTCGTTGGGCCGTACGTGGTTGTCGTTAGTCACCTATGACTATCCTTAACTGTTCTATCGCAATATGCTTGCGTGATGATTATTGTTCATCTAAGACTTTAACTCTTTCGTGGCCTAGTCTTTTCTACTGTTAATCTGTACCGTGTGACTCTTTCTTGAGTCGGCTCGATACGTGGCATGCCCCCCCCCTCTTTTCAAAATAGTGCAACCATTTTAACAGTCTATTCGGTCTGTTTATCTTTGACATGTAACGAACTGATACACTGTGGTCGTATTGGGTCTTACTCATGTTTAGTTCTCTCACACATCTCTTTGCTCTATCATCCTAATAATAGGCTAGAGTGATATTCACTAAACACAACACAAAATATCAACAACAAAAATTATTACCTATGTCGGACACGCACTTCCTAGTCCTTACCTGGACGGCGTGTATCTCCAGTCTCCTGTATATTTCAGAGTACTGGAGTGTAACTTGCTATGAGATTTAAATGTCCCTTGGACATCCTCGTGCAGTTCCTCATTCATGCATAAGCATGAGCATCTTCAGCCCACAATAAGCCATTGCGCCCTGGGTGAAGGTACGCGTGTGTTTAGGGCGTATCATTGCCATCTCCGAAATAAATGCTTCTTAGTATGTGGACTCTTTATTTATAGTTTGTGACCTTTTATCACCTATCCATGCTATTTGGAGCTTTGTCACTGTAGATTGCCATTTGACTCTCATCTGCTAATTCTCTTTGACTTGTGGGGTAAGCTCCTTCAATATATCTCTTCAGTCTTTTTGTATATTTCCTACCTACATCTCTTTCAATTGTATTTTATGAGCTCTTCTTATAATATTTCTTACCTCTACATTCGTACGTTTATGTTCATACAACAATGTCAATAAGTGTGTGTGTGCGTGTGTACACACACACACACATAAACACACACACACATTTATATACACACACACACACACACACACACACACAACATGGCATTATAATGGGTCCAAGCTAGACTTACACACTGTCGCGCATTCTGTCACACATTCTTTCTCTATGTCTCATTTATTCTAAATTACATTTTTGTTGGTGTACCAACAAGATCAAGCAGCATAGTTGCAATTAGATGTGACCTTTTTAAATATTCATCATATCACTTTGTGCTTGCACGTCTTGCACGTACATTCGGAACTTCCAATCACTCATCTTTCATTCATCAATAGTGCATGTTAATTCACTCCCTCGCATACACTGTATGCATTCACACATACACTCCCAAACATATACACATAAACACACGAACATACATACATATCCACACGCACATACACACATCTACACACATAATACAGCCACACCCATACACACATACTTACACACATATACACATACACATATATTCAAACACGCGCACATACACAAGCAAACACACACATACACACATAAACACACATACAAACATACTCACACATACACACAAACACAATACACACACTAGCACACACACATATACACACACATAAATACATACATGCAGATACGCATATACACATACACATACATACACACATGTACACACATATACACATGTACACACATTCACACCCACATGCACACATATACCAAAGTACACACATACACACATATAGACACACACATAGACAGACATACACACACTCACCCATCCTCCCAAACACATACTCACACAAACGCGTTGCTCACATAATTAATCAAACTAATATTAACAAACATCCAATCTTTGCATACACATACAATGACAATTGAGTTGAGTTGAGTCAAGAACCGACATCACTGCACTCAGGAATTCCCATACGTGCTCAGTCCCCTCATTCAACAGCCAGCGAAGAGTCATACTACTAATCGTTCCCACCGCTATCTGATTCAATGTTCTCCTGGTCTTCCCTCTCAGGTTTGAGATTCTCCCAGAACCCCTGCCGATCCCCCGCAATCTCATTCTTTCCACATATGGGTTCTCAATCTGTTCCTCCGCCTTCTCAACCTGGTCCCACAAGCGCACGGCCACCTCCCCCTTGTCCATAGGCAAGATACCTCCAAGAGGTGCATTCCCTGCTAGCCTGTCAGTCTGTTCATTCCCCCGTACACCCGCATGGCCAGGGCAAAATATCCATACAATTCTCACAGTCTGTGAACTCTGAAGCGACGAGAGCCATTCCACACGAAACATTCCTTTCTCCACCTTGCTAAGCATATTCTTTGAATCCGTAGTGAACACAACGTGTGTTGCAGTAGCCACCTCTAGCCACCGGAATGCCGCTGTTACTGCCTCCACCTTCATTCTCATGCTGGAGGTCGTAGTCTCATATGCCATTCTCTCCTTTTTTCAAGACTAGCCCATTAAGCCTTTGCAATAAAGCCCCACCCACTACGTCTGTTTCTCACCACTGACCCATCGGTGTAGATGACTATGTCAACTTGATGTGAGTTGCTATGGATCAGCTGTTGCACTTCAAACTTTAGTGCGGCCCATTCTCTGCAGTCACGACCCAGTGTTTTTATTACATTGTGCCAGTCCGTCATTTCATCCGGAACTTCAACCAACTCTCTTCCACGAATGATGGTCTCTAGATCAAACACCTGACTTATAGAAAGTTCTGCCTGTGCCATCCAGGACCTGTCTCGTCTTTGTCTATGACCCTTTACCATAGCCATTGCTGCATGCAGCGGGTGATCCCTGTCCGCGGCAACTCTCAAGTACCATTTGGCCCGAAGGACCCTATGCCTATCCGTCATTGTAGTTAGCGCCAGGATATGCCTCATGCAGATAATTGGTGTGTCCTTTGCGCACCCCAGTATTAACCGCATGACAGCATTCTGTATGCGCTACAGCCTTTCAAGCTGGCTTTTTGATACTGTCAGCAGTCCCAAACCATACTCAATGACAGAAATTATTAACTGCTGAAAAAGCTTGTACAGCATCCTCTGATCTACCCCGGTTGCTGCCATAGCCCTCAATGCATTAAGTCCCCAACCAGCCTTCACCACCATATCATCCACATGATCCTTTAAAGACAAACACCTGTCAAAGGTGATACAGAAGTACTTCAATTTACTCTCGAGAGAGGACATCCATTCAACATAATACCTGGGACGTTTGCCTTGACGACCCGGTTATCCAGGGAGTACCACACAACCGATGCCTTGTCTGGGTTTAAAATAGCCCCTGCGTCCCTGCACCACTCCGTCACCTTGTCTACCGCCACCTGTACGTCTTTCGCCAAACTGGCCCTATCCCTGTCCTGTGGTACACTAGCACATCATCTGCAAATGTCAAGATTCTACCCACACCTTGTGTCTCAATAGCTGCGATTTTTGCTGGTGTAGACATTAAAGAGCACCGGAGACAAGGCAGATCCCTGCGGAAACCCAGGTGTAATAGTACAGGGGTCATAAGTCCTGGTACCCATGCTCAGTGCAACCTTACGCTAATAAAAGACTGCCGCAACCCATCGAACAAGGCAAGGGCAGACCTCCATGTCCATCAGTGTGTGTATTAACCGATCATACCTAACCCTGTTATACGCATCCTCCAGGTCAAGAGCTACCGCCACTGTCTCCTGTTTGTCCAAGTCTGTCTCCGCCACTGTCTGCAAGTCCCCATCATTTATGTTCCTCATATGGGAGTACCTCACCCCATCTGGACCTGACGCTGTGTCTTTAGCCAGTTTCAGTTCCCGTCTAATGTCCTCCACTTTAATCTCACAGTCCTCCTTCCTAGTGACCCGTAACAAGGCTTCTCTGACATTATCTCTAATAGCCCTATCTTGCTGATCTGTCTGTTTTAAAAATCGCGCAAGTAAAGCCTCATCTTTGTCCTTGTCAGTTGTCATAAGTCGGTTGTTATCATCATAAACGGTGCCATGTGTACCAGGCATCACCTGTCTCTTTATTTGCCGGTGCAGCCTCAAGAATTTTCCCAATGTCAATTATCGTGAGCATCCTCACAAAAACATTCAAAATTGGGAAATCATGAAAAAATGACAAACATTGAAAATAACAACAAAAATATGGTATACATTGTGTAAAGTAACAATTAGTGATGCAATTTAATAAGATAATTCCTGGAATCGACACAAACATGATGAAATAAGTAATGCATATCAATCAATCAATCATGTGCCTTGCCGGAAAGCGTGGGCGGTCATGACTAGTCATTTCGCTCGATCACCAGAGTCGTGGATCAGCTCGGTTTTCCTGTCTCGTCCATGCCATGTGGCCCAGCCATCCAGGTATTTACTTCTCGGTCTTCGCCTTGGTCTATTCCCTTCGATCTTGCCAGTTGTCACTAAGTTCTCCAATCCATTTCTTCTCATAACATGTCCAAATAATTTTGACTATCTACGTCTAATTTTTCTAATCAATTTACGATAGTCATTTGTCTCCTGTAGTACTTGGTCATTGATTTTTCTGTCTGTCCATGGTATTCTTTGCATTTCCCTCAGAAACCACATTTCTGCAGCCATCAGATGTTTTTCAGCTTGACTGCTCAGTATCCAAGTTTCACATCCATACAAAAGAACAGGCTCCACGTATCCCCTCAACACTCTTTTTCTTGTTTCAATTGACATCTTTTTATTGGTCAGAATATAAGGCTACTTTCGCCATGGCGATTCCTGTTCTAATCTCTTCAAGGCATCTCCCATCAGATGTTATGTCTGTTCCAAGATAATTTTACTGATTCACTTGTTGAAGAATATTCCCATTTACTTGTATATTACATTGTGGTATTCCGTTCTTCTTAGTGACTACCATAACCTGTGTTTTTTTACAATTTAATTCTAACCCCAACTGCTCACTATGTACAACAACCGCATCTACTAATTGTTGCAGATCCTGCGCATTGTCTGCAATCAATACTCTATCATCTGCATATCTAATGTTATTGATGTTTCGTCCTCCAATGCTGATTCCATTTATATCTTCTACATTTCTGAAAATGATTTCACTTTATAGGGAAAAAAGATCTGGAGACATTACACATCACTGCCTAACACCTCTCTTTAATAGGCTGATATTGTTCCACTTCATTATCAATCCTTATGGCAGCTTGTTGTTTCCAATATATGTTTTTTTTATAAGTTTAATGTCTTTCCCATCAATTTGTAGATCTGCAAGCATATCCACCATGTTGACATGTTTAACTCTATCAAAAGCCTTTGTGTAGTCAATAAAGCAAAGATGAACGTCCTTGTTTACTTCTATAGCACGTTCAATGACTGTTCGCAGCATATACACAGCATTTACTGTACCTTTTCCTTCTATAAATCCACATTGTTTTTCCCCTTTTTCATGTTGTATTTTCTTCCTCACTCTTTGCGTGATAATTCGTAGCAAAATCTTTGTGATGTGACTCATTATATTAATTGTTCTATGTTGATCACATTCCAAGGCTCCTGATGTCTTTGGGATTGCAATAAATACAGAGTTACATAATACTGAAGGTATATCTCCAGTATCACATAATGTGTTCACTGGTGACTTGATCTATTCTATATTCTTCTAAAGCTTTAATCATTTCTGTTGTGATGTTATCTGCACCGGGGGCCTTGCCATCTTTCATATGCTTAAGAACATTTCGAACCTCTATCTTCAAAATTGGTGGTCCTTCATATGCATATAGCACATGTTAAATTCAAGTAGCAGTAAAAATGCTAATTGTATAGATTAGGATACAGAAAGCATGGAATAGCATGTCAAGTGCCATGCATGCGCTCAACTCTGTCTCTCTGTCTCTGTCTCTGTCTCTGTCTCTGTCTCTGTCTCTGTCTCTGTCTCTCTCTCTCTCTCTCTCTCTCTCTCTCTCTCTCTCTCTCATTATTTGTCTTTCACGCACGCTCACACATACTAACTCTCTCATTGTCTCTCTCGCACTCACTCTCTCACCCATACTCACTCACACTCACCCTCTCTTACTCTCTCTCACTCTCTCTCTCTCTCTCTTTCTCTCACTCACTCTCTCTCTCTCTCTCTCTCACGCGCACAGGCAGACACATACTCACATATTCACTTTCTCGCTCAATCTCTCGCACGTTCAATCACTTAACTCACTCACTCTCTCACTCACACTCATTCATTCACTATCTAAACCACACTAACTTACTCTCTCACTAGCTCACATACACACAAGCAGACAGACACATTACACTCACCCTTTCTCTCACTTATTCACTCTATCATGCACTCCCTCACTCACTCACTATCTCTCTCTTACACACTCGTTTTCTCACTTACACTCACTCACACACGCACATACACACATACTTACAAATTCTCTCTCTCACTCACACTCGCTCAATAACTTTCTAAACCAAACTAACTCACTCTCCCACTCACACACATAGACAAGCGGACAGACACACACTCTCTCTCTCTCTCTCTCTCTCACGCTCATTCCCTCCCTCAAACACTCTCTAACTCACCCACTTTCTCTCTCTCTCTCTCTTGCACTCTCTCTCTCTCTCCTCTTTCTCTCTACTTTCTTTCTCTACTCTCTCACACACGCACATACACACATACTCACACATTATCTCTCTCATTCACACGCTCTCTCTTACTCACACACTCACTCGCTGACTCTCCAACTAACTCACTCACTTTCTCACTCTCTCATACAGACAGACAGACACACACACACTATCTCTGTCACGCTCACTCATTCTCTCACTCAATCTCTCACACATACATACACACGCACACACTCACTCACTCTCTCACTCACTCATACACACACCCATACATACTCGCTCTCACTCTCTGCCTCATACTCACTCTTTAATTCATACTCATTCCCACTCACTCCCTCACCCACTCTCTCACTCAGACACACACACACACACACACACACACACACACACACACAGAGTTGAAAAATGATAGTGAAAAATGAATACCAGTATGTGACTTATGGAGGCATATAATCTGTATGGAGTAAGTATTGAAAGAGTTTTCGGTTGACTGTGTAGGGACTCGTTGTAGTTTTCAGATCTTTTAAAAGACCATTCCACAAATGAGCACCTGAATACGCGAAACATGTTTTGTATAGGTCCAGTATAGGGTTTGGAACATACAATAAATTTAAGCGCTTGCTGCATCAACGGTAGAAGACACTCTGGGGCATTTTGAGATATAATTTTATTCACTACTTTGGCTTTGTTAAAAAGGTAGCGCTTTCGAAGTTGTGGAAGTCTTAGATGACTGTATAAATTATTACTTTCAATGTGCGCTATGCCAGAAACTAGACGTATGGCATTGTTTTAAAGAGAACACAGTTGTTTCATATTAAATTTAGGGCCAGACTGTGGAACAATAATCGAGTTGTCATTGGATATAGAATGCATAGAATAATTTTCGTGAGCTTACATCCAGGAAGTGCTGAATTTTAGCAAATTGGTAAACTATTTGTACTATTCTTTTGGTAAGGATGTGAATATGAGAGCTCAAGTTTAAATGTCTGTCAATTAAAAGACCTAATGTTTTGTGTTCATTTTATTAACTATAGGTAGCGTGTCTAGGTGGAGCTCGAGCGGTGCCCCAGTTATGGCTAGTGTCTGTAGTTTTGGTCTGGTCGTTATTAGCATGGATTTGGTTTTGTCGATGTTAATTTGCATGCGGATTTAATTGCTCCATCTACTAAGGTTATCAAGTTCGTTTTTAAAGAGCTCTCAAGTCACTACGGTTCTCTTAACTAGTCAATATAGTGCAGTCGTCTGCAAATAGATCACATGTAGAATTGAGATATAAAGGAAGATCGTAATGTAATCTGCAAAAAGCAGCGAACCCCTAGTATTGAGCCATGAGGCACACCAATAATAAGATGTGTGGGACTTGATAGACAGTTGTTGAAGGACACGACATGTTGTCAGTCGGATAAAATTGTCGTAATTAGGTTCACCATATTGGTGCTAGTCTTCATTTGTTTTAATTTTCTAATTAAACTGGTATGATCGACCATATCAAAGGCTTTTTTAAAGTCTACAAATACTGCTCAACAAATGTTGCCATTGTTAATACTAAAATTCCATTTATCGGTCATTTTTGTTAAATCACTATGGCAAGAATATTTAGGTCGAAACCCAGATTGACTGTCAATTATTATATCGTTGTTAACTAAATGATGTAATGTTATTTTATGTATGTGTTTTTCTACTGGCTGTGATAGCGACAGATACATGTTGAGTGAGGAAAGGCAATGAAGATGAGAGCTGGTTACTCCCAATTGATAAAAAATGATCTAATTAGGCTTGTCTATTTGAGACCTAAACATATACATATTTGACCGCAGTATCTGCATTGATACTTCTTTTAATTTGCCTTAACTTGTTATGTTGATCATGTTTTTGTGTCTGTTTCTACAGTAAATCGTCATTTTCAAGTGCACACATACGTTGACAATTCTCTGACAGTCTTGTGTCTGATTCAAATTATCAGACCTACTCCTGTCACAGACAAGCATTACAGATGGCCACTTTTCTTCAACCACTGGGAATTGTATTGAGAAACCATTTGTTCAAGTATAACATCACATCCAGGAGTTGTACACACAAATTTATACGTACTCGGCAGTTCCTATGTCCAGATCATCTGAAGAAAGAGCTTCACAGTTTGTGCATAAAGAGTCGTAACGACTTCAGAGTTAAAGACCTGGCCAGACCTTCTTGTGGTTATATACATTTTTCTCGCAGGTATTAAAGACATTTATATAAACTGTTAATGGCATAATCATTTTTAAACATCAAATCGTCATCTGCGTAATAAAGATAAAACGCACGAGGTACATACCATCATGTAAACATGAACAGCAATACAGTGGAGGAAATCTCAGAAATCACGTAACGAACTAATAATTTGTGACGATCATCTCTAATACTAGAACCATACCCTTGTAGTACAATCACAAGAAGGTATATCAGATATGTTAACATCAATACACGAATGATACAGTGATGTGTGCACTCCCTCTTGCTATTTAACATCTACATAGTATACGAAAAGAAGCAAGCCTTGAAATAACCGATTCAGACAGTTAAGAACTCTTACCATAGAAAAAAAACAGATAAACCAAAAATAAAGGAGCTTTTATTTACAGATCATCAATGCCTGTTTTACAGTAATGAGACTTGTATACAAAATAATATTAATGAGCTGAGATTAACATGCAGAAGACGCGATATGAACATAATGTAACTAAAACTAAAGTAATGTAGGTTAACGGATATTATGGTCCACTAAATGTAGACTACACCGCTGAAGCGAGTTAAAGAATTTAATTATATCTGATAAGAATGATCACAGAGGATGGTCAAAGAGACCAAGTAATCAAAATCAGATGTCAAAAATCAAGGCGGCTTATATATCAGTTGACACCGCGACTGAAACATCCAAATATAACTATGTCTGCAAAACGACAGCTAATACCAATGATAGACTCGAACATTATCCAAACAACAACACATACAAAATATAAATGCCTACAAAATGCGATGAGTGAAAAGAGCTGCCAACTGAAGTTAATTAACCATCCGAAACGCAGTAAGAAATTATATTATCAGACAGACAGACCGACCGACAGACAAACTAACACATTGAACCACATATTAAAGGGCAGAAAATCCAATGGCTCTGCCATCTCAGCAGAACGCGACACCATCAGTTACCAGCACTGGTGTTACACGAAAGAAGCTCTGATAGAAGAGGAAGAGGAGGCCAAAGAAGAAAATGGATTAACCACCAACATCAAGAACTGTGTACAGTCACACGGAATGAAAGTAATAAGCGCCATCCTATCGGCGGATCTGGTGGACAGTAGTCACTCAGGGGTGGGGGAGGACGGGTATATGATCAGATTATAACGGGCGCCATTAGTTTTGGAAGTCTCAGCTGGATGTTGAAGATGATGAGTGAGTGCTTATGGGAATGCTCGAGCTCAATGTTGTCGGTTCTTGTCTCATCTCTACTCAACTCATTATATGCAGAGATGAATACTATGGGAAAGACCCTAAGGGAGCTGCACGAGACAATATAATAGAACATATAGGACTGTATGGCTGTAGTTTGTTTAGTGTCTATGTCTTAATCTGTGAAATATATGACATAAACAGAGCCTAAATGATGCCGAGGGAGTATTCCGATTTGTCGGTCAGCTACCTCCACCATTTTCCTGACAGTAAAGACAATGATATTTGTTGCATAGGTTTAGCAGGAGTTTGTTGTATAGTTTTCCATCCATCCATCATGTATCATGCCGATAAGCGTGGGCGGTCATGTTTTGCAATCTCACTCGATCTCCAGAGTCGTGGATCAACTCCGTGTTCCTGTATTGACCATGCCACGTGGCCAAGCCATCCAGGTATTTACTTTTCGGTCTTCCCATTGGTCTCTTCCCTTCGATCTTGTCAGTTGTCACCAAGTTATCCAGGTTATTTTTTCTCATAACACAACCACAAAATATTTACTGTCTACGTCTAATGACACTAATCAATTTACGATCTTCATGTGTTTCTTGGAGGACTTGTTCATTGGTTTTTCTGTCTGTCCATGGTATTCTTTGCATTTTCTTCAGAAACCACATTTCCACAGCCATCAGATGCTTTTTCAGCTTGATTGCTCATTGTCCACGCTTCACATCCATACAAAAGTATAGGTTCTATGTAGCACTTCAAAATTCTTTTTCTCGTTTCAATTGATATCATTTTATTGGTCAGAATGGTTTTCGTCCGGCAAAAGGCGATTTTTGCAATGACAATTCTTATTCTAATATGTTCAAGGCATCTCCAATCAGATGTTATGACTGTTCCGAGATAAGTGTATCAATTAACTTGCTTAAGAATATGCCCATTTACTCGTATATTACATTGTGGTATTTCCTTCTTCCCAGGAACGATGACCATAAACTGTGTCTTCTTACTATTCAATTCTAACCCTAGTTGCTCATTGCGTGCAACAACCGCATCTACTAAATGTTGCAGGTCTTGTTCATTGTCTGCAATCAAGACTGTATCATCTGTATATCTAATGTTATTGATGTATCTTCCCCCAATGTTGATTCCTTCCATATCTTCTATATGTCTGAAAATATTTTCACTGTAAGGGAAGACATTACACATCCCTGTCTTACACCTCTTTTAATAGATTGATATTGACCTACATTCTGAAGGCAGCTTGTTGTTTCCATTATATGTTTTTTACAAGTCGAAGGTCTTTTTCATCCATTTGTATCATTTTAGTAGTTATTTTCTTGCATCAGTTAAGCTTCTTATTTGACTGATTTATTTCTCGATACAAGTGCGGCGTTCACATATGAGATATTCCCTTAGTGTTTATTTCAAAAACGTCTTGATTTTTTCCCCCTCAAATTAAATTATGGAGGTGTCCTTCTTTGCCCTGCTCTCTGGTGCGCAAACTCTCAACACTGATTATACAAATTTATCATTGTCCAGATAGTGATTTAGAAAACGACAGAAACGACAATGGTTAAGCTTGTTGCTAGTGAACATAAACATGAAATGTGTACAACTGAATTGGAAAACACCCCTATTTTGCAGTGTTTTCACTGGATGCAAAAAAAAAAAAAAGAATATTTGCATACCCTTTACAGGACATCGCTGTCAACATCAGCATCTTTCAGCTGATTATTGATTTCTTGGCAAGATTACGCTCAGTAGTTACTGGATACAACTTTCGTCCAAATGTTCACCTGTGTTTGTTTATTTATGTATACACATTTGCATGTTTTCTTATTGATATACTTAACAGTTTATTGATAACTCAACATGGCTAGTATATGTGTTGTTCTTATTGCTTGCTTAGCCTGGAAAAGCATAGGTTGCAAGATGTCAGTTCGACTTGACTTGTGTTAGTTGTGATTTTTGTTCGACATATTTCGCTCGAGAAAGACAAGTGATTTTAATTTGATGTATATAATAAATATTATATTCTGAATAGGTTTATTTTAATGTTACTAGAGAAGTGGCCTATATACCTGCGCTTTGCAAGTGCACTATTCCATGTGGTAAGGATGACTCTCATGTCCTTTTCAGGACCCATCTCCCACTGGTCCAAGCCTGACACCCAGCTCACGCCTGTGGCTCATAGTAGCTGTCAGCATGCGACAGCGGCCACCCCCCGGGCAACAGCTGTGAGAGGCTGGTTAAACCAGGCTCGGGTAGCCGATTTGGTGTCAAACCAAGCGGTGAAGTAGGGTACACCTACCCAGCATATGAAGACAGGATCCGGCAGACTGCGCGGAAGAAATCATTCCTGATTCAACGGGCAAGAGGCGTTTACCTGCAAAGCGTTGTGGAACGTACTGAGCACGGCAAGGCACGTAGAGCCCCCTGGCCATCCACTGCACCTGTATTCGTCTCCAGTCGTCTTGACTTGTCCAGCCACTGGATTCAGATGGACTCAGGCGAGAGAGTGAGGTCGACGAATTGCGCAACTCTTCCTCACTTTAATCCAATTCATCGCGCAAGTCATTCTTCATCCAACGCCATATATCACCTTCAAGCCCTGTGGCGATGGGCGAGCGGCGAAGCGGAAGGCGTGGGTACGCTGCCAGCCGTAGTCGCAGACCTGCACACAGGCGGCTCAGGCCATATGGTCGTCTTCTACTGACCGGAGCATCAGTGTGATTCGGCAGCCCCCAGAGCGACTGAGCAGCCCTATATAGGAACACACTGCTCACCCCCATAGCATAAGGAAGGGGCTAGAAAAAGTGCCCTAAACATTGTCTGCTCCATCATTACCTAACCAGCTAGACGCGGTGGGTGGATACCCTTAACTGCGGTCGACATACAAAGAAAGAAAAAACAGGTAAAGCTAAAAGAGCAAACCATATTCCCTTAACAATCGGAACTTGGAATGTACGCAACCCTACTTGACAGAGATGGCGCGTCGGGTCCAGAGAGACGAACAGCACCGATTGGGAGAGAGCTGGGCAGGTACAACATAGACATTGCAGACTTGAGCGAGACACGACTTGCAGAAGAAGGCCAAATCTGTGAAATAAGTGCCGGCTACACATTTTTCTGGAGTGGAAGGAAAAGCGAGGAAAGACGCCAATCCGGTGTGGGATTTGCCATTAAGTCGGCCCTGGTCGGCAAACTAGCTGGATTTCCAAAGGCTATAAACGACAGGCTCATGAATATTAAGTTGCCCCTGCTGAATGGAAGGAAGCATGCAACCATTGTGAGCGTCTACGCACCAACTATGACCAATGAAGATGATGTCAAGAACATGTTCTATGAGGACATGCACAATGTATTAACATCTGTTCCAAAAGGAGACAAACTTATACTCCTTGGGGATTGTAGTGCCAGAGTTGGCACGGACACCACTTCTTGGAGTGGCATTATTGGAAAGCACGGAGTCGGAAATTGTAACAGTAATGGACTCCTCCTTCTTCAGACTTGTGCCGAACACGATCTCCTGATTACCAACACAATTTTCCGTCTCCCCATGAGAAACAGGACATCGTGGATGCACCCTCGATCGAAACACTGGCACCTCATTGACTATGTCATCGTCAGGAGGAGTGACAGACAAGACGTTCGGTGACAAAATCCATGTGTGGTGCCGAATGTTGGACAGACCATCGTCTCATTATCTCGAAAATAAACATTCACATCAAACCACCACGGCGTCCTCAAGGGGTGAAAATGCAAATAAAAAACTAAATGCACCTGCCTAAACAGCATGAAAATGCAGCTGTCGTTTGAAAATATGCTGGAAGACCGCCTCAAGCCCAATGCTGCAGCTAAAGAGGATACAGAAACAGAGTGGAGAGCCCTAAAGGACATAATTTACAACACTGCTAAGGAAATCCTTGGACCAACCCCCGGAAAGCATAAAGACTGGTTTGATGAAAATTCCGAAGACTTCAACCAATTGCTGGCAGAGAAACATCTTCTCCTCAAGGCACATTTGAATGACCCGAAGTCAACATAAAAAATGATGCCTTCAAGAACATTCAGAGAGTAGTGCAGCAAAAACTTCGGCACATGCAGGACTCCTGGCTGAGCAGCAAAGCTCATGAAATTTAAGGCTTTGCTGAAAGAGATGATATGAAAAACGTCTACGACTCACTGAATGAATCACCCAAAAAAAAAAACGAGAAGTAGATTGTGAGCTTTACTAAAACACGACTACAAGAGACAAATTGGACGTTGCGGCCAAAGCCTTCATCAGCACAGGACAAACAAATACAAACCAACACAAACCTACATGAAACACACTATGACAATATTAAACTATTAAACTAATTAAATGTACTCATCTGATTCTGTGTCTTTGCTTGGAAAGACTGACACGCGTAGGGCTCCAGTGGATTAATAGACCGGATGTATGGTACACGGGTCAAAGGTCAAGCGGGAGGGGAGTGGGGTGGAGAAGCGCCCATGTGTGCGGAAAAGTGAAATTTAAGACCGACAAAGATGTCGCGGACGCTGTTGACAGTTAGCAATTCTCGTTAAGCGCTCGAAACACCGCTGCGGAAAACTACGTAGTGTTAGTCCACACAGAGGGGCATGAGTGGCGGTCGTTCAGAAAACGATGGCAAAACACTGAACGTAAACCTGCCAAGAAAGTTGACTGTGATATCCTTTAAAGGACCTGCACGTACCTAGATAGTGGACTGTAAGCTAGGGGGTGGGAGGGGGTGGGGTAGGGAGTTAAGTGAAGCTGTGTTGGACATTAAGGCCGTGAGGGGAGAGTGTGCCCAACTGGAAGATGAGACGGTGTTCCAATGTCTTCCGATCCCGAACGTGGGATGCGCATGATTTGATGGCCGTGACCTGTATGTCGGCTGCGCCATGGTGGTCAGGACTGTTGAAATGCATGGATACTGGTTTCTGGGCGCCGCTGGTGATATCAGAAACATGTTGTCTAAATCTGTCCCCAAGACGTAATCCTGTCTCACCGACATATCTCATGTCGCAACGTGTGCAGGTAATCGCATAAATGACGTTGCGACTGATGCATGAGAACTGAAAGCGGTCTATGGTCCTACATCACCAGGCACAGCTCCCCTCCTCAGTGCAGTTGGGGGGGGGGGGACATTGGTCACCGACAAGAAAGACATCCTTCAGCGCTGGGCAGAACATTTCAGCAACATCTTAAATGCAACCTCCTTCTTCGATGATGAAACCATCAACTGCCTTCCTCAAGTTCCCATCAATGATACACTTGATGACCTGCCAACCATAATGGAAGTAAACAAAGCCATCCAGCAAATCTCCAGCGTCAAGGCACCTGGTCCGGACTCCATACCGGCAGAGATATACAAGGCAGGTGGGCCGGTCCTAACAGAGCAGCTTCACCAAGTCTTTACAAACATTTGGGTGAAGGAGACCATGCCACAAGATTTCAAGGACGCTTCAATGGTCCACCTTTACAAACAAAAAGGAAACCATCAATCCTGTGACAACCGCTGAGGCATCTCCTTGCTTTCAATTGCAGGGAAGATACTAGCCAGAATTCTTCTCAATCGCCTCACAGCCCATCTCGATCAAGGTCTTCTTCCTGAGAGTCAATGTGGCTTCAGAAAAGAACGTGGAACTGTTGACATGATTTTTGCTGCAAGGCAGCTGCAAATAAATGTCAGGAACAGAACTGCGAAATGTTCTCTACTTTCATTGACCTTACCAAGGCTTTTGATAGAGTCAGCAGAGAAGGACTGTGGAAGATTATGGTAAAATATGGTTGTCCACGAAAGTTTGTCCAAATAGTGCGGCTTTTTCATGATGGCATGCAGGCAAGAGTACAGCAAAATGGTGAACTGTCTGAGCCCTTTCCTGTCACCAATGGAGTGAAACAAGGATGTGTCCTGGCACTAACACTGTTCAGCCTCATGTTTTCAGCTATGTTGACGAATGCCTTCGAGAATAACGACATTGGAATAGACAACAACTACCGTATGGATGGAAAGTTATTCAATCTCAGAAGGCTGAAAGCTAAAACCAAAATTGACAGCGACACTGTCAGAGAGCTCCTGTTTGCTGATGATTGCGCTCTATACGCCAACTCAGAGGCGGACATGCAACATAATGTTTCAGCTTTCTCACATGCCTGTGCCAACTTTGGGCTCAATATCAATTTGGAGAAGACTGTAGTTACGTAGCAGCCAGGTCCAGGGAATAATCACACTGTGCCGAATATCAAAGTGAATGGTCATAGTCTAAGTGTTGTGGACAAATTCACCTATCTTGGCAGCACTGTGTCACAAGCTGCCACAATTGATGATGAAGTGAATGCAAGAATCTCCAAGGCCAGCGCGGCCTTTGGCAGACTGTACAAGAATGTATGGGACAGAAATGGAATAAGCCTGCAAACAAAGCTGAAAGTCTACAAAGCAGTTGTATTATCCACACTGCTATATGCTTGTGAAACCTGGACTGTTTATCAGCGACACGCTAGGAAATTAAACCACTTCCACACAGTCTGCCTTAGGAAGTTACTGAAGATTAAATGGCAAGACAAGATCCCAGACACTGAAGTCCTAGAAAGAGCGTCCATGCCCAGTATCCACACTCTACTAATGAAGAATCAGATTCGCTGGGCTGGTCACTTGACTCGCATGCCAGATCACAGGCTCCCTAAACGAATTTTTTTACGGCGAGTTGCGTTGTGGTAAACGCTCCCAAGGCGCCCAGAGGAAACGCTTTAAAGACACTCTGAAAATCTCACTGAATGCTTTTGAAATTAACCATGACACCTGGGAGACTGCTGCCAGAGACCGAAATTCGTGGCGTACATTATTACGCAAGGGTGCAGTCACTTGTGAGGCAACCAGGACTGCAAGAGCTGTGAAGAAAAGACATAACAGAAAAACAACTGCAGAAAATCCTCTTCCAGAACCGTCAAGCATTCTTTGTCCACATTGTCAAAGAACATTTCGAGCCAAATAGGCTTTATCAGCCATCTTAGAACTCACGGCTCCATACATTCAACCCCACCGGATGAAATGAATGGTCATCATCATTCTTGATGGACAAACAACATTCCATTCTTCAAATTACGATACTTCCAGGTGGTAGGAGTCGTATGACACCCGACTGTCCCTGTCCGTGAGAAGTAATATAATAATGCAATAAAATTATACTTAAAAAAGCATCAATGATTCTCAGACTCTCACCAGACATGGTCCTTTTACTCAAAAGCACGGAGTCAAACAAAACAGACCCATTGATATCGTATGAATGTTAATATGCTCAATATGCAGATACGATTTCCTACTTGTCAATATTCTCAGTCAAGCCTAGGGATTGTACAGAGATAAATGAATTAGTATGACATTGTCAGGGATCAGTCTTCAGCTTTGCTCAATTATTCTTTTACTTTGTTGATCTGCTATCTAACTTAGGCAGTCTCAAGTCCCCAGACCTGCATCGAGATTTTCAGTATCAATTAAACTATTTCCAGGAGTTGCTGTTTATTTTTGATATAATTAGTTGCTATTACTTCCGTGTTATGACATTGGTATAACAGTTAGCGAAAAGAAGAAACAGATTATTTCACAAGATGCACATTGGGTACCATCAATATTTATTGACGACGCCGAACTAGAGATAGTAGACCATTTTACATATCTAGGATCAGAGGTAAATAGAAAATTTTCCCTGGATCCGGAAATCAACTTAAGGATTGGTAAGGCAGTAACAACAATGAACAGGTTAACAATTAGAGTCTGGGAGGACAGGAAGCTTAATTCCAAAACAAAAGTCATTGTCTATAAAGCCTGTGTCCTTAGTACTTTTCGTTATGACAGTGAAGCCTGATCAACTTCATCACACCCAGAGAAATGTTTAAACAGCTTTCAAATGAAGTGTCTGCGAAGAATACTTGGTGTTAAGTGGCAAGACAGAATCACAAATACTGAAGTATTGGAAAGATCAGGTTGTGCGGCGGTTTGTTGCAAGCTCAGTCTTCGCAGACTTAGATGAATATGACACATTAGGAAGATGGAAGATGGTGGAATACCAAAGGACATCTATCTTTGGTGAACTTCTGATGAGTAGAAGATCTCTGGGTCGTCCTCTTACACAGATGTATGTAAGACTGATACAGGCATTGATATTGCACCTTGGGACAAGTCGCAGATGATCCTGTTGCATGGAGAGCAAAGACCAGAAAGGAGAAAATGATAGCAGATGGGTCACACACTGAGCGTGTGAGAGGTAAGATGGTGCGTGACGGTGGAAATGACTATGTGTTCACATGCATGCATTCTGAACGAACATTTACAGCGCGAATTTGTCTGATCAGTCACATACGCTACCGCCATGGGTTGTAGTTATTCTGCCTTTTTGAAGCACAGTGTAACATACAATCGTCTGTCGAAACGGCAAGATGCCAGTATACATTATTACTTCTGGTTAATGTTGTTATTGCCCCAGATACCATACTTGCCTTTAACTTCTTCCTCTTCATTCTGAAACTAATAACAACACGCTGATTTGCGAAAACGCTTCACGTGAGACAGAAAGGTGTCACAATATTTAATTTCTCATCAAATAAAAAATGTGATTCTGTCAGTAAAATACAATTAAAATTCATAGAATGTATACGCTTCTTAAAATAGTATTTTAAAATATTTTATCACTCAACACTCGCGTGGCGGCAATTTCTTGCCATCGCCAACTCGACTTCCGATTCATCCTGTTCCATTGACGGTCTCCGCTCTGATGACCCTTTCAAGACTATTCACAACTCTTCCGTTCTGTCACTGCATGCTAAAGCACGTTTAACTGATTGAGTGCCAAACAAAACATGGGTTTTGCCCAAGCAGAAATTGATGGCAGAAAATGGGAAGTAGGGATATGCCACAATATTGGTCTAAACATTGTTAAAATGGTAGTAAATATATTGTATTATATATCAAATTAAAGGACATTGCACAAGGAACACATTGGTATTGCTACTGTTGCTAAAAGTTAGAAATATAATAATAATATTAGCAGATGTTGTAAAAAATAAATTGATGACAGACGTGACAAGTACGTGAAATTTCCACTTACCAAGGCGCTACTGATCCGACGGTGTTTAAAATCCAATGAAACTTACTGAATTATGATAACTACACCACTTTGCTACACAAAAATCACTAGAACGGCTTCATAACACCAATAAATTACAATAAAAACATCCTATTTTGAAGCTCATCATTGTCACATAAAATGGAAAATGTCGGAAAATCACGAGACATGTTTTGGCCGTTTTCTGCCGATAAACACAAAATGTACGCTATTTTTTAGTTAGTTATAATTATTATTCTTTTAATTTAATTATTTAAATACTTCTTAAATACTTTTTTTATGACGTCATCAAGATGGGGCAAGATGGTGTTCCTTCTTTTCGCCCGTTAGGCGAAATGTGTATTTTCATTTAGTTTGTTGTGTTCCGGCAGTAGAATGCCTCAACGGGTTCAAGAGATCAATGTACTTCTGTTACCAGCCAGAAGGAAAGATGCCAAATCTGTCTAGAGCAAGGATACTCTGCACTACATGAAGATTTGATGGACACTGGTACACAGAACTAACAATCAAACAATCATGATGTACGAGTTTGTGCGTTAATGAATTCGTCTTGTTGAAAGACGCAGTTCAAGTAAGGTCCAATTTGTGTCATTGTTAAAATAGCATCTGTGACCCTGAGAATGGAAGCTACCTTTCTGGTGTCCCGTAGGAGATGCTTTGCTTTGATCCTGGGTGTCAGTTTTTGAATGTGGTGGTTACGGACTTAACGAATGCTGTTCGGATTTCTTGACAGATTAGAACGCTGCCACTTGTCATGTTTTACAGGATACCCCTCTTACACTGAGGCTGTCATATCCCCCACACAGGACAATATGGTTTAAGCTGCACCTGAAACACTAAGTACTTTTTTCTTCACAGCAGTACGGGATAACGCAGGAAACATCTGTTGTAACACGTATACATTCCTTATGGATGTGATCACAGTGGCATCATAGATAAACAATTTCACATTGAATGAGCTCTGGCAGATGGAGTGTGTTCCATGTATGTCGTTGGAGGTAGATATGTAGCATTACAGCAGTTTATAACACAGATATCGGATTACAGCTCAACGAGGTGTCGTGCTCCAATGGTTGTGTATGGTGACTCCAGGAGAGAGAAAAACTACCTTCACTGGTGATGATATGATTCTGGATATGTCCACAGACCCAAAGACAAGCTCGAATGTCAATTATATTCCCACCGATTCTGTGAAGGGTCTGCTGGTCTGGCACGCAGCTTTCAACTCATGGGTGGTAGGATTACATATCCCACTGTGTGAGGCCACTGTGTTTCATCTGTCGCAGTACAGTCGCTTAACAGCCCTCATCGACATAGAAAAGCTGTGGCGCCAGTTCTGTCGCGGAGCGCTGTATCAGAGCAAGACACTCCACCCCAGAAAGTAGCTCGATATATGGGAACTTGAGTGGCACTGTACCGGCCGATGAAAACGCGTACGACGCTATAGCCACTCCTTCAGCTTCTCCAAGCTCTGGACAAAAGTGGTGATGAACAATTTGTCTATGATGTACATTTATGCCCAGGTCAACAATCAATTCTGGGTACTCAACTCTAGAAGATAAAGATCCGGTCCTATCCTAAGATGTTTTCTTTGACGGTCAATAAGTATTTTGGCTGGACGATGATAACTTTCATCATGCCTTTGTCAAATACAAGGATCTGGCAATGATTATGTTTTACGATCCACTCGACCCCCAAACTGACGCACCCAAAGCCAATGTCATGAAAGAGGCAAGACATCAAGACAGTGATCAATTTGCGGCAGTGGACTGCCAGCCATATTCCGATCTATGTAAGAGCCTGGTTATAAAAGTCCCTCCAATGTTCAGAATCTACTCCTTGGGGAAAGTTCTGGGCGCCATCCGAGTAACGAGCATGTTCGATGACAAGTCCTTGATACAACATCTGGAAATTCTGAATGAAACTCTGGTTACATCTTCCAAGTGAACCTCTGATGCACCCAAGCTGCCGGTTACAAAATCTAAATGCACTTTAGCTAGAATATTTAGCTTCAAAAACTACAAGGCTAATTCACCTCGTCCATGGACATACGGCAGAAGTCATGTGTGTTGTCCTGGTTGTCAGTGTGTAATTTGGTCACATGTCGTACTGCAGAGCTCAACGTATTTAGTTAACCAGTCGTCACTGCTTCGTTTGGTGCTTAACTATCGACCGGCGAGAGTTGTGTAGCTCATTGTGTGGTGACTTTAACTATGCACTTACTATTACAAAAACACAAGGCTAATTCATAAATTCCACCTTATCTATTGACATAAGGCAGATTATCCTGATTGTCAGTGTGTATTTTGGTCATATGTTGTACTGCAGAGCTCAACATATATAGTTTAGTGTACTGATTATCAGATTACTGTTGTTGTCACTGCTTCTTTTGGTGACGAGGGTTAGGTTTCCATGGTGTGGTGACTTTCACTATGTACCTACAATTTGATAGATGTTTTATTGCATTGGTTTTGTTCCCTGTATACATGTATATTCTGTGTTCGCCAGGAATGAGGCGCTGGAATCTCTTGCCCCCGGGTAGATTGGGCCCGTTAGCTAATAAAGCGGCCAATCTAGGAGATGGAAAACTCCGATTATAAACCCCTAAGTTTAAGGTGGACCGACGTGCCGAGGACTGAATGGCCACGGGTGAGTTGGTCGTGAACGTGGAACGTCTGGTATGCGGGCGGGGCGGCGCCAGGCGTATGGACTCCTGAGGGACATCCCCTGCCCCTTCCCTAGTAAGCAGGCAATGCTAGGGTGACCGTTTATTTCCTGCAATATCCAAACTTTGCATATGGATTTATTTAAACACGGGAATCGTCGCCGGAGCTACGGAGCACGTGCTCTGCGCTTGACACATCTTTCAGCGGCTAGCGAAGAGAGGGTGAGGAAGAGAAGGCGAGGAAATGGTGTGAGAAGAAGGCATAGAAATAGGAGGGCAGGCGCCAGGAGAACAAGACGAAAAGTGGAGAGACTAGGTTTCAACCACGTAAGAGTGGGATACTGGAACTGTCGTAGTGCCAAGCAGAGAGGTCCTGTATTGGAGAAACTATTATGTGATTTTGATGTCCTCATGCTCCAGGAGTTAAATACAGATAAATACCATTGCCCTGGGTACGTCAGTTATATAAACCCCACTGGGCAGAAGAGACATGGGCAAGGTCTGCTGGTGAAGAGAGGAGTAAAGCATGTGGCACTTGACTTGAGCCAGTGGAATCACAGTGCAAGGGAGGTCCAGGGTATACAAATGGAGATTGGTGGCTTAAGTTGGAACATCATAAATGTATATGCCACAGTGGACTGTTTTGTCAGAAAGGAACAATGGGACTGGCTTAAGGAATTAGAGGACTTACCAGGTGATAGGCTACTCATATGTGGAGACTTCAATGCGAGAAACAGAGATTGGGACAGTAGTGGAGAAAATCGACAAGGAATTGCACTTGCGGATGCCATGGTGGACTCCGAGGTGGTCTGCATAAATGATGGTAGGCCGACTAGAATGGCAATGAGGCCTGGCGATGCAGATACTGCTATTGATTTGGCACTTGTCTCCCAGTCATCAGTCCTTGATGTAAAGTGGACTGTTTTGAATGACCATGGGAGTGATCACATGCCATGCTCAGTCCTGATCTCTAAGTCCAGGAAAGTTAAGGCCGGGAGAGCGCGCAAGACCTTTCGGTATGAGCGGAGCGACAGCCTTCTTGGACGCCTCAGACATGGGGCATGCAACAGGACTGTTAAAACTCCTTTTTTGCAGCCCCCATGGTGGACCCCAGAAGTAGACAATGCGTGGAAAGCAAAGAGAGCTGCAGTGAAGCAGCTAAGGAAATTGCGACAGACACCCCTAAGCTCACGAGAGGAAGTGGACATGGCGGAAAATGACAAGAAAGACAAGGTGGAGGCTTTCAAGCGATGTGCTGCAGAGGCCAAGAAAGTAAAATGGGAGTGTTTTATGAAGGAGATTGGAGGTGATAAAACACTGCATAAATTCTGGAAACTGTACAGACAAATGCAAAGAAAAGATCGGCCTATGACAGTGGGAACAATTTATAAAGAGGATGGGGTACGCTTGACAACAGACAAGGAGAAAGGGGAGGCGTTTCTCCAGAGATTTTTAGAGCAGACCAATCATAGTGATGCGGATACCAGGGATGCAGTTAGAGTGGAATTATCTGGCACAATAGAGAATATGCCTTACGAAGACATCGTACTGTTTGAAGATGTTAAACATATTTTGCAGAAGGCAAAAGACACGGCACCAGGGCCTGACAGTGTTAGGTATGGCCACATGAAGGCTTTGAGCGATGTGGACCTGAAGGAGATGGCTGGCTGCTTTAATCAGAGCATTAGGACAGCGTCAGTACCGCAGGATTGGCTGCATAGCTATCTCATCCCTCTCCCAAAACCATACAAGGATCATTCAAAGCTTGCAGGCTTTAGGATCATCACACTTCAAAATACATTTGGGAAGGTTTTAGAGAAGATAGTCGCTGTTAAGCTGCAGGATTTTTTGGAAAGGGGGAAGCTTCTTCCAAGAGGCCTGGGGAGCTACAGGCCAGGAAAAGATACCTGGTCAAATGCAGCCACCTTTGCCTTTGACGTTTATGAGGGGTTCCAGAGTAGACAGGAAACGATGGCGGCAGCGCTTGATCTCGAAGATGCGTACAATAGAGTTCGCTATGATATTTTGATGACCGCACTTATGGAGAAGGGGGTCAATCCCTGGTTGGTGAACTGGATAGCAGCCGTCCTGCATTCTCGTCAAGTTGCTCTCCGTCTAGGCGCATGGACCTCAGAGCCACATATTTTAACCCCGGGACTGCCACAGGGATCTGCTATCTCACCGGTGCTCTTTAATGTGTATACGAGCAAGATTGCATACCTAGAAGCACCAGGGGTTGGAAGGATTCTAACATTTGCAGATGATATTCTTGCATACAGGCAGGGGAGAAATAGGGATCAAACAGCCCAGGAGCTACAGGTGACAGTGGACAAAGTGATTGACTGGTGCACTGAAATGAGTGCTGTCATCAACCCGGAAAAGGCGGCGGTGTTGTGGTGCTCTCTGGACAATAGGATTGTGAGAGATGATACCCCAAGCCTCACGATAGATGGTAAAAGTGTCAACAGAGAGAACAAACTGAAGTATCTGGGAATCACATTTGACAGGAGTCTGTCCTTCAAGGACCATGTGGAGACGGTTGTGACAAGATCGCAAAAGGGACTCAATGCACTTAAAACTATGGCTGCAATGGACATAGAGCAGAGAATGCTCTTCACACTATACCAGCACTTGATCCTCTCAGTGATTGATTATGGACTAGGAATGCTTACTGTCTCAAAGAGTCAGCTGGTGAAATTAGAGCGCATACAGAATGAAGCGATGCGGGTCATTCTGGGATGCACTAGAGACACTCCAGTAGTGTGTATGTGTTACATCCTTGGTCTTCCTACTGTTGCTAGTAGGCACAAGGTGATGCAAGCGAAGGCATACCTCAGAGTAGCTGCAGACACAGATCACCCGTTGCATGAGGCGCTGGACGTAGTTAAGGGTCAGAGACTGATAAGAGGGAAATCATGGATGGCTCAGGCGGAGGATACGATCAGACAGGTGTGCCCCTTGGAGAACATCAGGCGAGGAGAGGAGTGGGTCAGAGTGCCAGCCGTGCAGTCAGACTTGTGCAGAGTTGTAATAACATTGAACCGGGAGTGCAGGGAGTGGCCAGCAGGGGCCACGGAAGTGGAAATTCAGCAACTAATTCATGAAAATTCTCGCCCGGGTGATGTGATTATCTACACGGATGGGTCAGTGTTGAGAGGTAGGAGAAGTGCCTGGGGGTTCTTGGCAAAAACTAATGGTCGGCGTTTGGTGCAGGAGAGCCTGGCGTATGATAACACTACATCTAGCTTAAGAATGGAGGTGGAGGCGGTCAGTGCAGCTTTCCGCTGGATAGAAAACACGATACATACACACATTGTGATTGTAACTGACTCAGAAAGCATGCTGAGAAGGGTGAGAACAGGTAGGCTTCGTGCAGAGTGGCTTGCTTCGCTTCGGAGGTCACGGGTAGTAAGCATCACCTGGATCTTTTCTCCTGGGCATGCCGGTGTGCTGGGGAATGAACAGGCGGACAGATTGGCTGGCTCGGCAAAATTTGGTGGAGTATTGATGCAGGACAAGGCAGACGTGGTTGCGGCCTTGTGGGAGCACGTGTACACCTCGGAGGAGCAGATGGAGCACCATGGTCTGGTAAGAATGAGACAACGTGGTGTGACGAGGGGTTCTGGCCGACGCTCGGCGCTCGGAGGAAAGGCGAGACGGACATATAATCAGATTGCTACTGGAACTATTAGTGTTGGAACTCTTCGCTGGCTGCTGAGGATGGAGACGGAGCGCTTATGGGAATGTCCCGAATGCTGTGATGTCGGTTCCTAGATCAATCAATCAATCAATTCTTAAATACTTTGTGAATGGCAAAGCAAACTTTAAGGGCACAAGTGTGGCCCATCAGCTAATTCAACATGATGACAAACCTTCACGGTTAGCGGCTAAGAGTTAGTTTGTTTACATTCATAAATAATACATTTTAACCAGGGAAAAAAACACATTTAACGTGTGCTATCAGTTTAGAATCGTTCTCCAAATTTCCTTTAAATAAGAATAACTACAATCTAACATTGTTTAAAACTTTTATCTGATGTAAATGAGGCCGAAAATCAAGGACCCATGCAATTCCTAAAACCGCGAGTAACTACAGCTTTTTTAACACAACTTGGAAACAAATCCACAAGATATTTAGTCACAAAATGTCGATTACTCGTGGCCTATGTAAATGAAAAACCTTCTTTCGGCGTAAAAATTCGTTTCAGAGTATTAAAATTGAGCAAGGGATCGCAAACGAAAGAAACAACCGGACCGCACAAATCTTGCCAATATATTAACGAAGGGACAAAACAGTTGAGACTGTTCGGCAATCGGTTGGCGGTTGGCAGCGAATTAAAACTGACATGAGCTCGTTAGGGTCCTGTCAGATATCAAAAGGCTTATCTGAAATAATTGTTCTTAAATTTTGGTCTTTAATCAAATTCGAAAATAGCACTTCGTTTAGCTACAGAAAAAAAAACCCAGAAACCTCTCATGTCACGTTGCGGTTGTAAGAGCTTGAAACTGGATTGATGAAATGCTATTTACAGTGGATAATTAACAGTGCTCCGTGGGAAGTTAAATTACTGTTACTACACATCATTCACCTGGTCTAGTACATCTGGGGGAGTATCGAACATTTCTCCACATCATATGGAATAATCTTCCACACCACATTAACATTATGTATCAGTATTTTATTATGATTTTTCTTATTTATCATCATTAAATGCTTTGCGTCTGGTGTGGGCGATCTTACTTTTCCACATCTTGCCATCTTCAATGTCATTAATCAGTACCGATGTTTACTTTATCTTCTTGTATTTCAAGCATGGCACAACATGGAGTTGACTCAAATGAGCTGAAAGCATCAAGAGAAATGGCCGAGTTTGATGCCTTGTTTCCAGAACTTGTTGAAGAGTTGACCAAGAACGAAAAAGAGAACCCTGAAATAGCAGATGCATTTTTAAGGTTCAAAGAGGTGATCATATGTGACTAATGATTGGTTGGTTAGTAGAAAATCTTCGTCAAGGCTGTGAGTGTGTATTCTTTACTTCCATACATTGTATATATCGTTGTCTGAGCCCTAAACTGAGTTGCGTCTATCGGATGAGGTTCATGTACAGACTTTTCTCCCGTCGACATTCTAAAGAACCATCTAAAAAAGCATTGTGTTGTAATATTTTTCTTCCCGTTGAACCAACGGGAGCTCCCGACCGGTGCTACAACTATACATCTGGACTGAGGCATGTTAGGATGTAATACGTCATGGTTCTGCGCAGTATATAAGGACTAGCTGGTGTTCTGTTTCGGTTGGGAATGTTCCATCCCCAACCAAATGTCCAATGAAAGATATGTCTCACCAAACATTACAGACTATTAATGTGACAGGATGTTAATTAAACTGTTACATACTTTTCAGGGTATGTTAATCATCCTCACCATCAAGTTCCTTGCCTGCAGGCGTTGACCTTCATGTCTTTACACAGCTCGCGGCGATTGGTGTTCTAGATCAACTCTGCTGATTATATTCCTTCATGCAACTTTCTATGTTCATCCAGCATCATTTATCTTGGCCTGCTTCTGCCTCTGCTTCTTTTCCCTACTTATCTTTCCAGTTTTCGCGATATTCTCCAATGTTCTCTATTCTCATCACATGACCTAAACATGTTGTTTGTTTCTTGATGGCATAATGTTCAGGTGTCATTAACCTATTCGAAACAATTATTTTTATTTACTCTGATAATCCAATGTATTCGCAACAGTCGTCTCAGGAACCACATCTTCGTTGCTTCCAAGACGTTTCTAATTTGTTCATTCACTTTCCATGATTATCTATCTTAGAGCAAACGTAGGTTCTATATATTTCAGCATTTTTTTTCTTACATTCAATGATAGTGACTTATTGCATAAGATGCTTTTCATTCTCTGGAATGTAACGTTTGTTTGGAATATTCTGCTTTTAGTCTCTCTCATGCATCATCCATCTGATGTTATAACTGCCCAAAGATAGTTACGTTTTCTATCTTAAAGTTAAGTGTCATCTCATCTTTTTCTTTGCTTGCTTGCTTATTGCTTGCTTGTGTTCGCTGCCTATAGACTCCAGCGTAAGGTCCTGTATGTCGGATGAAGACATCCTGTTGTCCAACATCAGTGTGATGTCATACCGGACCTGAGGTTTGCGTGTCCCATGTCTGGCATATTTGTGTGCAGACTGGTGGTTCCCCGTCGTGCAGGCAGATACTCTCCGGCTTCGGAAGAATCAGCGATCCTATTACGTTAGCCAGGACCCCAAGGGACTTGTTGCCCAGGACGCACGGCGAATTCGTGCTAGTAATCTTGGCCAGTATAGAACCTGGCCCTGATGCCTTGGAAACACCTCAGCGTCCCATCATTTTCTTTGATAGTTGCTTAATAGACTTCGTAAATCCTTGGGGAAGGAGGGTGGGTGAGATAGGAAACATCAAACCATTGCCCACATCAGGTAAACAATTATTTCAACATTCAAAAGTAACCAGGAAAAGACAAACAAGTAAACAATGCACATAATATACAATCACAAACATATTTGTTTTGTTTCTTTGCGCTCGCTCGCTTTTAACTCAAGCGTAGTCCATACACAATTTATAGTAGTCATAGACTGAATTTTGCGTGTAGATTAGCTTTCCTTATTAACAGTGTCCCTCGCCATTAGGCGAAACCACTCCGACTTCTCTGGTCACTGTTAGAATGCAAGGTGATCAGGGAAGTTTACCACAAATACAAGGAGAAAACATTTCAATCCTTGAAACAATGATATCTGTGTGTAGGTTTCCCATCCCACTTCATCACCCTCTAAAGTTTATATAGTGCTAGAGGACATTGATTGGTTACAACATATACCAAAACCACTGTTGAACAAACATCAAAAATTTTGGATAAACAGTTCAGGCATTAAATCAAGATCTGTAGTAACATTAGACAACTGTAAGGGCCACATTGAATTTCCAGAACAAGCATGGGAATGATTTGCAATATCACAACACATTAATCCCATTGTCCAAAGGGGAAAAAAAACAATGTTATTACAAACAACACAATAACCACAAATTGGTTCTACTGTCTGGACTTATTTTACATAGATAAAAGCAAAACATTGGTCTAAGTGCAGAAAACCCAAACATATAAAATATGTGTTTCTGACACCAGTTACTATTCTCATATTTAAAAGATAATGAGATGGTGTCAGAGTACTCAACAAAACAACAACCAGCTTTCTGTTCTACCATTCACTAAAAACATCTACTGACCTTACACATTCATGGCATGGACAACACCCACATATGGAAGCATCCTAGTACTAATAAGTATACTAATTATTTAATTTTTATCTTTTTTCTTAGGTGTTGCGGTTGGTTATTCTTCTCCAATGCGAAGCAGATAATGTTAATATTTATCTGGGGTAGAAATAAATGTACTCACAGTCATGTTCTCCTTACATTATGTTCACTGGAGTTGGCTGATGAATATTTATAATCCATAATCCAAGAATAGAATTATACACAAGCACATATCCCTTCGTGGGGCTGAATTCAAGAATGCTCTGTTGCCATTTTGCTCTGTGTTCCAATTGAAATTGATGCCTAAGTATGTCATACTTTCAGGAGATGCAACTGAAGCTCTTACAGAAGGTTCTTCCCTAGATTATCTTATCGACGAAAAAGATGACGACTTTCCAACAGCTCGGTTTATGTTAACCGTTTCCCAATTTAGTTCAAAGGGCTTTTTTCACACACCCGGTTCATGTTGATAGGCCATCCCACACTTGTTGATGGGGCAATTAGGCCGACATGGAACCAGCATAGAGTTCTGATTCATTCCATTTCAGTGAACATACGATGTTGAGTCATTCATTCGTTTCATCTGGACTTTTGTCCAGGATTGGTCTGCTACAGGCAAAGAACTGAAGAATATTATTTCCAATACACAACTGGGAGTCGCACAACAAACAGATGATTCGTGTTGTTGCATGCGTAGAGGCATTTACTCCGCTAGCTTCTTTCATATGGTCTTCTGATGGTGTTTCGGTCTGAGATCTAGAGTTGATATATCTTATTTCAGGGTTATTCAGTTGATATTAAATTGGTACCTTGGTTGTACTGGCTTATGTTGTTTCAGTGTCTCTTCCAATTTGTTTGAGTTGGTGTTCGTATCTAGAATTTGGTGTTTAGTCTGCCGCTGTATGACTGATTGAAGGATTATTCAATCCTTAACAGGAAACTGGGAATGTTCCATGGTTTCGTTGACCTCGCGAATTGATGGCGTACCAGGCGGTATCTCCCAGACGTAAAAATAGACGATACTCTATTGTCGGTGTATTTTGAATATCCATTTAACTTGATGGACAATTAAATACAGAGATCCATCCTGGATATCTTGACAGAAGTAGGACTATCAATCGCTGAGTGTCTCTCTTCAACAAGTCTTTCGCTGGCTAGGCAGTGGATAAGTGTAGCAGTCAACGTTGATGTTTTTCTAGATCCAGACTATGGTTAGGACATGTTGCCATTTAACAATTACATCAAGCTGTTGTCCCAGGATCCTGATTGGTGAAATGTCCAAATCCAAACCACCACTCGCTACTGTCTATAGAAATGGATGACAAAAAATACAACCCAGGCATTAATCTACTATTTTATGTTAACATGGTTATAACACAATTACAAACAAAAAAGTGGAAGGTAAAAGGAGTGTCGGTCCAATGTGTCCCTTGTCCCTCGTCGCTTGTTGTAGAGCCATTCTGACTCTAAATGTGAGTAAGGTATCTTTTCACTGTATATTCCATTCTCATGTTGTTACTGGGACTATTAGATGAGTGAAGCCATTCTTCCCATCCAAACATGTTGATATTGCCTCTCTCGTACTTGAAGAGAATAACCTATACATAATCTCTGTTGTTTCTATTGCCTCGTCTTCTTTCCGTCGCTATAATCAGCATTAGGCCAAGGCTATTCAACATTGTCTTCTTATGTACTGACATGCACAAGGATTCTTACTTCCACATCATCATGTCCCCATGGGTCACATTAAAATGTATATTCCCACAGTAAAAAGTAACAATCAGGACAGAAAATAATTCTCATAACAGAGAAAAACAAACATGTACATTTCTCTGATATTAAGTACATGATAATCCTACATAATAATTAAAATGTGAAAAATTGTGCACCGTTTGAGAAACTGTCATCCGTTCTTGATGTTGATGGTAGAGACCGACTATTTCCACAGTTTGGCAAAAACAAAGATGAAATTTTGCAGCATATGACAGCACTAGAAAATGCATTTGAGCGATACTTTCCTGAACTTAGTGATGATTAGTTGGATTTAAAGTCATTAAAGTGAGAAATTCAATCAAATTGTTAGCTGAAAACGTTTCTGGTGATTGTCAAGATGCATTCCTGTAGCTGAAAACTAATTCTGCAGCAAGAGATTGCTAGATGAGAAACCATTCACGGAGTTTTGACTTTTGATGTGAGATTCCTAGCCAAAGGTGGCAGAAAAGGCAATTCGTGTATTGCTTCCATTTGCGTCATCAAATCTTTGTGATTCAGGCTTTTTAGCTCTGGTGGAAATTAAATCGAAATGACGTAATAGATTAGATGTTGAAAATGAAACCTGTTATGCCCTTCTAAAGATTTCTGAGGAAAAATCAATCGCATTGTTCTCATTTATTACAATCTTCATTTAAATGAAGTTAATTACAAATCTACACTATCCTGGTTTTCTATTGAGAGGTTTTGTTTCATGAAGCACAGTTTTCTGGCATTCTGGTGTCGTGTATTAAGTTACAATTCGTTGACGTTTTAACTGCTTGTTTATTGTAATACGGTTAATTTGGTGTGGTAATAAAATATTGAGAATATAAAATTGTTTTATTTAAGAGTTAATATCCATTAGCACATTCATTTGCCTTTGGATGTATAAAATTACAATATAAAATTAATCTATGCATGTAAATGTTAAGTACAAATATGGAAGAAAATAAGGATTTTCAGTATTATAGGCATGTTATGTTGAATGCCCTTTTTAAAGCTGACAATTTCGGAAAAGGGGGATGGGGGAGGGGTTGACATTATGACATATGGTGAAAGGGTGCATGAGCCAAAAAAGGTTGAGAACAACTGGTATACACATTCCTTTGTGCACCCCAGTATCACCCTCTTTGTTTCATTGCTCTATGTTTATTTTTGCCATAATCTTCAGCGCAATGAGTTCCTTATGATATCTCATAATAACCTCTTACAAGCAATTTCTTAATGATAGATTTCTGTCGAAGGTGATTCTTAAGTTTCCCAGTTTACTCTCACTCTGTTAACATTTCTGCTATTTATTGTGAGGCCTAGATCGTCAGCCTTAACAATCCTACAGCACCATAACACAAAAGCTTTATCTGGGCTAGTGATAATACCCATCTCTGTACAGCATTCGATAGCTTTGTTTACTGTCTCCTAAACTCTTTCACTATGTGCACACTGTTTCTTCTATGCCTAGACGCATGGACATTATCTACATATATCAGTCAGTAAGTAACATTCTAATCACCATTGCTTCAATGCTTGCATTCTTGCTTGTGTACACATTGAATATCACAGGCTATATTACGATCCTTTTGGTACTCCCGGGGTAATAATGCACGCCTCCGAGGTCCATGAATCTAGGAGGAGAGCAATCCTTCGAGAATGCAGAATAACTGCTCTCTAGTTCACCACCAAATATTTCATCACTCTCTTTCTTTCATTCAGTCGCATTCTTTAATAAAGTCCTAGAGACTAACACCTCAAACTACTCGGGTTGAAGATTTTTTCCCCCGTTATATACTCAATACCAATGAACGCACTAAGACCTTGTCAAAAGCGTATTTATTCGGTAATGTAACGCTGCAAGTGGCGTACTTCAATAAAGTTCCGGATACTGGTATTCCCAACTACGGCTGAAGCATTTTACTACGTTATATGCTCACTAAATGAACTAACACTACCTTTACCAGAACCAATGCTGTACACTGATACCACAATATAACTATTCACATATGCTAACTAAGACCACACTGCTAAATAATTGCTATATACAACTTCTGTGTTATTCTATGTTATATACCTAAACTACGTTTTAAGATCTATCTAATCATTTCGACAACGAGCAAATGATTTCTCGTTGCCAGTGTATTTACGATTTCGAATTTATTTAGCTCATGCATCACCCTGATTCATTGGAGTTCTAAATAGTTCTTAAGAATTTGAATTCATGCGTGTCGTCGTTAAATGTTAACATACATGTTTAATGTTTGCACTCTGGTTTACCTGAATCTAAACTGACACTAAATATTATTGCAATCCATCTATTCTTTGTAATATTTTAATTTAAGCTGTCTTCTCCCTCCATATGTGAACCATGAGACTGCGACAGTCCTCAAGTTCTCTTAATGTTATGATCGCAGCAGCGTTGCCAAATGTCCAAAAGGACTCCACGAGAGGAGCAGAGTGCTAATATGTTCTACAGTTTTGTTAGCTCCACAAGAGGACCAGGATTGCAATATCCCCTGCAGTTATTTTAGCTCTACAAGAGGAAGAGTGTTATGACATCCATTTATGTTAGCTTCATGAGAGGGACAGAGTTGTAACATCTCCTCTATGGCTGTTAGCTGCACGAGAAGAACAAAGTTGCAGTATGTCTTCCAATTCCGTCATCTCTTCCGTGGTGCAGAGCTCAGTAACATTTGCATGATCTATCCAGGAGGTCGAAATCAACTTCAGGTTGATTTTCTGCAATGTTATGTTCAATAGATCGCCATAGCTTTATGAACAAGAACTCAGCTTTTTATGTCCATCTGAACGGTGTAGGGAATAGATCCACTACTCCGCCATCGCTACAGAAAGTTTAATCGCGAGCTTTCTAAACCTGCCTTCGACGCTGAAATGTGCATAGGTAAGTTATAGAGCACGATAGGTATATAATGTATATAAATGAAGTATCAGCTTATCGTCTCGTGGCTTAATAAACATAAAGGCATTTCTTAGCATGATGAGATTGGGTGACAATCTTCTTGTCTCATCACAAGATTTTCACAGAGAAACACTGGAATCAGTTGTATTTATCCGTTGTCACATGCAGACATGAAAGTCACAGCTGAGAATTGAACCCAGACCACTGTGTTGATAAGCCAAGATTATAATACAGTGTGTTGGAGCTAAAGCTACATATAACTGATCATTACGATATCAGTTGTTGTTTGTCTTCTTCTTTTTCTTCAGCATTCCGAGCCATTGAGGTTCTTTGCTGCAGATACAAGCCGGTTCCATTCGTCCCTCTGGATGACCTTCTCTTGCCAGTTGTTGATTCCAAGTGCTTGTGGGTCTGTATATATATTATCTCTCCATTGTTGTCTTGGTCTACCTCGGGGTCTACGGTCATTTATTTCTTGAGTGTAAACGAGTTTTTTCCCCCTATTATCTTCCATTCTTTCTATATGCCCCAGCCATTGCAGCCTATTAGCCTTCATGGTACCAGTGATTAGCGGGGACTTTAAACAGATCAAAAATGTCTTTGTTGCTTCTTCTTTTCCACTCTCCACTTTTTGTATCCCTAATGGGCCAGAAGATGCGTCTTAAGACTTTGTTCTCAAAGGTTTGTAACAAGGCTTCGTCTCCTTTAGTTGTACTCCAGGTTTAAGAGCCATACAGCACAACTGGTCAGATCAGTGTTTTGTAAATTGTGATCTTGGTGTTACGAGATATCACATTTGATTTTAGCAGGTGTTGTAGTGCATGTTCTTTTTTTCTGCATATCCTGTACAGGACATCGCTGTCAACATCAGCATCTTTCAGCTGATTTTTGATTTCCTTGGCAAGATTACGCTTAGTAGTTTGCCATTGCTTTCTGCGCGGCCGGCTCACATACCCCGTAAGTTACCGACGCGATTCGAACCACTGCTGATTCTCACCGTCGTCACGTTACTTACGAAAGCATATGCGATTACGGAGAAAAGTCGCCAACCTCTAGGCCAGGAAGCCGGCGTTGTAGTGCATAGTATATCTTATTTCCAGAGTTGATTCTAGCTTGTATTTCTTCCATTATTATGTTGGAGCAGTTGAAGAATGTACCCAGGTGTTTGTATGTTTCCGTTCTTTTAATGGTCATATTATCTATTTGTATGTGGCCAGAGTTTTTTGCCGTTCCTTCTCTTGAAATTACCATATATTCTGTCTTATCTTGGTTGATAACCAGCCACATTGGTTGAGCTTTTTCCTTTAAGTGAGTCAATATTTCCACTGTCTTTTGTTCATTTTCCCCTATAATATCTATATCATCTGCTTAACCAAGCAGTCTGGATGTTCCTCTAATAGCAGATTCCTCCTTTACCTTTCTTACAACTTTCTCTAGAGCCAGATTGAAAAGGAGCGGCGATAGTGCATCACCCTATTTCAAGCAAGATGTTTGATGGGGCAAAAAGGGAAAAAAGCAGTGTGGCAGAAGTGAGAAATTAAAGCAGACACGATCAGGGTGCGGCGACTCCTGGGGTGAGCCCAGTCTCAGGGCGCTATGTGCCAGCCCTGCAATTATGGAAGCCTCCTTGGATAGGATGGAATACCCTTGGTCTGCCCCTACCTTCCCTTGAGGGTTAACCGTGATGTCTTTGACCGTTCTACCGTGACCGGCTAGGATGTGAGCGACACCACAGCAGTAAAAGTCTAACGTCTCTCGAAACCCCGGGAAGGCAAATCTGTAAAAATGTCCGCTGAAATTGATGTGCTGGCCTACGGGTGCAAATGAATCAGGCTAACGCATATTCGTCCGAGTGAAATGTCTTTCGTACTAGGAAAAGCTGACTACCTAGTTCTCCGAATGCCGCTATTGTTCGAAAAAGCTCTGACTAGCTAGTTTCCGAATGTCCGTCGTGCCGGGAACAGCTCTATCCGGGCACAACGACAAGCACATGTCCGAATCGAAAACTCGCTGAGTGGATACCGTCTGCAGACCGGCCTGGTTTGTGCGGGATAGGGCCCGTAGCGAACGAAGTGCCCAATATATTGAAGTGAGGAATTAAAGCAGCCATGAGCAGGAAGTGACGATTCCCTCGGTGATCCCAGCACCAGGGCGGTATGTGTCGCTCTGCAACTATGGAAGCCACGCTGGATGGCAGAAAATGCCATGGACTGTCCCTGCCTTCCCTTGACGGATGACCGTTAAGTCTTCGACCGTTCCACCTTGACAGTCTGGGATGTGTACGATACCACACAAGTGAGAGTCTCCCAGGAGTGCTAACCTGGTCAATAATGCACTCAGAAGTCGGATGAGTTGGCCCAAAGGTTTCGACCCAAGGGTGCATAACAACACAACGCAATCACATCTAAAAAAAAAAAAAAAAAACACTCCGGATGAACGCAAAGAAGAAGAAGTATGCAAACGAGCTATTTGTATATAATATCTGGCAAGGAGGGAACTGTTGTTGTCCAGGGGTGTCTTGTTTCTGATATACACATGCCGACGTACTGATTGTGGTGCACTTATAGTTGTACTTGAGGTGGACTCATAACTGGAATTACATTCTCCAAGTCTGATTGACTGTGACGACTGACTATCTTCTCTCTCACTTTCACTTGAGTATTGATGCATGATAAGGCTAGCGTGGTTGCCGCCTTGTGGGAGCACGTGTACACCTCGGAGGAGCAAATGGATCACCATAGTCTGGCAAGAATGCGACAGCGAGGAGTGACGAGGGGATCTGGCCGATGCTCGACGCTTAGAGGAAAGGCAAGACGCGCATATAATCAGATTGCTACTGGTACTATTGGGGTTGGAACTCTTCGCTGGCTTCTGAGGATGGGGACGGAGCGCTTATGGGAATGCCCCGAACGCTGTGATGTCGGTTCCTAAATCAATCAATCAATCAATCAAACAATGAATCAATCAATCAATCAATCAATTAATCAATCAATAACTTTCACTTCTGTTATCCAGGGGTAATTCTTAATTGACTTGATTTAATATCACTCTTTACACATTGTCTGAATATGAATCTTTACACACACATTACATGACGATTAACACCACTTCACCGTGAACTCATCATCACATGACAGCTGTGTGGTTTTGATACATTCTCTTATCAGCACGTTAAAACAATTCACAATATCGTCTCATCTGTGTCAATAAACGCTGTACTAAAAGCTGCAAACAGATAATACTTGCACTTGATATTTGCAGTCAAACTCTGTCGACAAATCTCTCAAACGACGTCAGCAGTCAAACTGTTTCACAAACTCGGCATATACGCAACGTGGCGGCAAGATGAGATTCTGACATTCGCCATCTTCAGACCGACCCCGAACTAGGTCCAGGCCTAAATGAGACTTGGAGGAGACTTTGTCCCCTGCTCAGCCACTCGCCTTGCTGTATTCATGCAAAGCGTGAATCTACAACATGTTTGGTCTTCACGCTAACTGCGTGAAGCTCTAGACTATCTGCACTACGTGCCCCATGACGCCGCCTGGATCATGACAGGTGGTATCTGGTCATGATTCATTACAGCGCATATGCACTAGCTGGGAATATTCCTTGGTTGGTGATGTTCCCCCCACCAATTTTAGGTATTTCATTATCAATACATCACATCCCAATTCCCAGAGAGAATCACTTGCAATATAAAAGTAAACAAATCCTATTCACAATCTGGAGAAATATCTTAGGGACTGTATAGTTAGCATCACGTTGATTATCATTGCTTTCAGATGACATTGACTGGTTTAATTTTCATGAGGCTGATTTTAGCATCACAACTTTTCTTCTTCTTCTTCTTCTTCTTCTTCTTCTTCTTCTTCTTCTTCTTCTTCTTCTTCTTCTTCTTCTTCTTCTTCTTCTTCTTCTTCTTCCTTCCTTCCTTCCTTCCTTCCTTCCTTCCTTCCTTCCTTCCTTCCTCCTTCCTTCATTCCTCTACTCCTCCTTTTCTACTCCTTCTGCTTCTGCTGCTTCTTCTTCTCTTTTTCTCTCCTCCATTTCCTCCACCCCCTCTTCTGTAGTGAAGCGTCGCAGAGAGGAGGCAGATGTAATTGTCTGTACTTCGTTGGTCTTGTCCCTTGTACAAATGTCACATTTCTTCAATGTCTCGTTTACTCCATCTGGCCAACTGTTTCTGGGCCGTCCTCTTGCTTTGAATCCTGATGTTCTCAAGTAGAATGCTTTATTCTTTCTTGTTTCATTCTAACTAAATTTCCAAACCATTTAATTCTTTGGTGTTATATAAAGTTAACAATAGGTATAATCCCTATACATGCTCTTAGATTTTCATTTGTCTCTCTGTCACTTCTTTTTTTTTTTTAACTTCGCTTCTGATGCATCTCATCTCAACTGATGAGATTGTAGGGATGTGCATTTCTAGAACTGTCCGTATATGGTATTGGTACCAAAGCAATGTGGCGAATAAAGCATCTGTCAGCTTCTGTCACGTATGCATGTTTATAGTTTTATTGTTGTCTGTCGGAAGATGTTTTCATATTTTTTAACACTTAGTTTTATCTCTTCATTCTCTATTTTCTTTATATTGATTACTACTGAGGTCGTTGTAAGAGGAACATTTTGACTATTTGTATCTGCTGGTTAAAAAACATGTCACTGACAACTTCACTATTGTATCTTGGAACACATCTTATATACACACGCACACACACATCAATCGTGTGGGTGTATTATGCATTTACGAGTATGTACACTGGACAAGTCTTGAAACAAATACTGCATGTAACTGTATGAAAGTTCTGAAAGATAAATTTGTTTCAGGAGAACGTTGGCCTTACAGCAATAAATGACTCCAATTTTCTGGATTGCTGCGTTTACAGCCTGTTGAGGAAATACATAAAAGATAAGCCCTACTATTTGCCCATGTTGGAGTTATTTTCGCTGGTAAGATTTCAATCATTTCTTAAATTATTTCCACAAACAGAGTATTTTCATTTAAATATAAACTAATCGATTACTTAAATGTTTTGCAGTACCTACAATATTATGAGTTTAGGGTTTTTATTTAAACAAAGAAACCATAAACAATAGTTTGCCCAGTTTGTTGGCTGCCATATGTGGTTGCATCTCGCCAGACGCATACTGGAGCTTTATATAGCATATGGAATGAATAGATGCTAATCGCGGATACACTAAACAGTCCTTCTGTCCTCACAACCGGTATTTGGAATATCTGAATAGCCGTGTATTGTTCTGCTAATACAATAAACAATACCCTTTTGCTTTGTTAATTGTATGGCCGCAATTTTACAGTTCCTGAATTATGGAAGAGGATTGCTGTTTATGGTCTATCGACTGCATAGTGTTTCCATATGATTGATTACTTTATTGATCATTTTGGGTATACTTTAATGTGTTCAGTTGCTCTATTTGCTAATTTGCATGCCGATCTAAATTTGTAAGGTGCTTGACAATCGCACAGGAATTAATCAATACAGTTTGCTTTGGTGTACGGTGATGATGAATATGTTCGTGATAACAATATTTTACTATGGCTCGTGTTTCTTTAGAATCAACTCAAATACAGTAAACCTGGCTTCCACTAGTAAGATGCATGTCCTGGCTCAACCAATAAATTATGTGTCCTGACTCCACTAGTACATTATATGATCTCACTCCACTTGTAAATTGTATGTCCTGACTCCACCTGTAAATTGTATGTCATGACTTCACCAGTAAATTACTTTTCCTGACTCCACCAATAAATGATATGACATGACTCCAAGAAATTACTTGTTCTGACTCCACTAGTGAATTATATGTCCTAACTCCATTAGTAATAGGCATGCTTTGATCACATCAATAAATAGTTTATACTTCATCCACAAGTAAATTACACACAGTAAAATCATGTCCTGTCTCCACAGTACATTACGTGCCCTAGCTCTACCAGTAAATTACATGCAACGATTCCGCTAATAAGTCCTGGCTATGTGAATAAATTAAATATTATAAAAAAGAAATTTTACAATTTTTTTTTTTTGGGGTCTCTCTCGCTTGCTGATCGTGGAAGGGCCTCTAGATATAGAGGTTAGCTGCGAATACCCAATAAGCAGCCGCGCACTAACTGGCGGTGGGCACAGAGGACTAGGTCGGATCTCAGAGTTGGATCTGAGTTCCTTAGAAAATACCTCATATGCTCGGAGACGTGCCTGCCAAGCGAGTCAGGGGCGCTCTAATCCATCCCCCGGCTAGGTGGAACCCGTTAGCTTTAGACAGCAGTCCATCTAGGAGACGGAAAACTCCATATATAAACCCCCAAGTTCAAGGTGGACCTGTGTGCTGAGGAACTGGATGGCCATGAGTAAACTGGTCGTGAACGTTGGACGTCTGGCAGGCGTGCGGGGCGGCACCATGCGTATGGACTCCTGCGGGACATCTCCTGCCTCTTTCCTAGCAAGCAGGCAATGCTAGGGTGACCGGTTATTTCCTGCAATATCCAAACTTTGCTTATGGAATTAATTAATTACGGGAATCGTCGCCGGAGCTACGGAGCACGTGCTCTGCGCTTGACACATATTTCAGAGGCTAGCGAAGAGAGAGTGAGGAGGAGAAGACGAGGAAATGGTGTGAGAAGAAAGCATAGAAATAGGAGGGCAGGCGCCAGGAGAACAAGGCGAAAAGGGGAGAGACTAAGTTTCAACATGTAAGAATGGAATACTGGAAATGTCATAGTGTCAGGCAGAAAGGTCCTGTATTGGAGAAGCTAATATATAATGTTGATGTCCTTAGTTAGTTAGTTAGTTAGTTAGTTAGTCGACAGATCATCCTCGTTGCACATCGAACCATTCAGTCCATAAGTGCTCGGATCCCCTCCTCAGCAAATCCCGCAGCGTGTAGCGGCTAACGACGCCAGTTCTGTGTTGGTTTATCAATCTTCTTTGGCTTCCTGCGTAGTGTTCTTGTTTGGCCACCCCTCTTTTAATTTGCTGCTCCCGCAGTCTGGCCATTGTTGTAGATTCCCAGTCATCACTTGGTTCTCGCAAAAGTCTCACTTCTCGTAGAGCATTCAGAATGTCAGCCTGGTCCATGGCGCGTCCGCCCTCCACAGTAGCCTCACCTGCGAGCTTGTCAGCCCGCTCATTTCCTTGTACTCCCGCATGACCTGGCACGAAGATGAAACTAATCTTTGCCAGCCTAGACCGCTTCAGAGGCAGCAACCACTCTCTTGATGTCCTTATGCTCCAGGAGCTACATACAGACAAATACCATTGCCCTGGGTACGCCAGTTTATAAACCCTACTGGGCAGAAGAGACATGGGCAAGGTCTGCTGGTGAAGGAAGGAGTGAAGCTTTTGGTACTTGACTTAAGCCAGTGGAATCACAGTGCAAGAGAGGTCCAGCGTATACAAATGGAGATTGGTGGCTTAAGTTGGAACATCATAAATGTATATGCCACAGTGGACTGTATTGTCAGAAAGGAACACTGGGACTAGCTTAAGGAATTGAAGGAATTACCAGGTGATAGGCTACTCATATGTGCAGACTTCAATGCGAGGAGCAGAGATTGGGACAGCAGTGGAAAAAACCGACAGGGAATTGCCGTTGCGGATGCCATTATGGACTCCGGTGTGGTCTGCATAAATGATGGTAGGCCGACTAGAATGGCAATGAGGTCTGGCGATCCAGACACAGCTATTGACTTGGCACTCGTCACCCAGTCATCAGTCCTTGATGTAAAGTGGACTGTTTTGAATGACCCTGGGAGTGATCACATGCCATGCTCAGTCCTGATCTCTAAATCCAGGAAAGTTAAGGCTGGGAGAGCGCGCAAGACCTTCCAGAATGAGTGGACTGATAGCCTTCCTGGACGCCTCAGACAGGGGGATTGCAACAGGACAGTTAATACTCCTTTTTTGCAGCCCCCATGGTGGACCCCAGAAGTAGACCATGTTTGGAAAGCAAAGAGAGCTGCAGTGAACCAGCTAAGGACAGTTCGACAGACACCTCGAAGCTCAAGAGAGGAAGTGGACACAGCGGACAATGTCAAGAAAGACAAGGTGGAGGTCTTCAAGCGCTGCGCTGCAGAGGCAAAAAACGCAAAATGGGAATGTTTCATGAAGGAGATTGGAGGTGATAAAACACTGCAAAAATTCTGAAAAGATCGGCTTATAACAGTGGGAACAATTTATAGAGATGTTGGTGTGGGCGTGACAACAGACAAAGAGTAAGGGGAGGCGTTTCTCCAGAGATTTTTAGAGCAGATCAATCATAATTATGCGGACACCAGATATGCACTTAGAGAGGAATTATCTGGCACCATGAAGAATATGCATTATGAAGACATCATACGGGTGGAAGATTTTAAACATATTTTGAAAAAGGCAAACGATACGGCACCAGGGCCCGATGGTGTTAGGTATGGCCACATGAAGGCTTTGAGCGATGCAAACCTGAAGGAGATGACCGACTGCTTTAATCAGAGCATTAGGACAGCATCAGTACTGCAGGATTGAGTGCACAGCTATCTCATCCCTCTCCCAAAACCATTCAAGGATTATTCAAAGCTTAGCGGATTTAGGATCATCACACTTCAAAATACATTTAGGAAGGTTCTAGAGAAGATAGTCATTGTCAAGCTACAAGAGTATTTGGAAAGGAGGAAGCTTCTTCCAAGAGGCCTGGGGAGCTACAGGCCAGGAAAAGATACCTGGTCAAATACAGCCACTTTTGTTAATGATGTTTATGAGGGGCTCCACAGCAGACAGGAAACGATGGCGGCAGCGCTTGATCTCGAGGATGCATACAACAGAGTTCGATATGATATTTTGATGACCGCACTAATGGAGAAGGGGGTCAATCCCTAGTTGGTAAACTGGATAGCAGCAGTCCTGCATTCTCGTCGGGTTGCTCTCCGTTTGGGTGCATGGACCTCAGAGCCACATATTTTAACCCCATGACTCCACGGGGATCTGGAATCTCACCGGTGCTCTTTAACGTGTATACGAGCAAGATTGCAAACCTAGAAGCACAAGGGGTTGGAAGGATACTGATATTTGCAGATGGTATTCTTGCATATAGGCAGGGGAGAGATAGGGAGCAAACTGTCCAGGAGCTACAGGCGACAGTGGACAAAGTGATTGACTAGTGCACTGAAATGAGTGCTGTCATCCACCCGGAAAAGACGGCTGTTTTGTGGTGCTAACTGGACAACAGGATTGTGAGTGCTGATGTCCCAAGCCTCACGATAGATGGTAGAAACGTCAACAGAGAGAACAAACTGAAGTATCTGGGAATCACATTTGACAGGAGCCTGTCCTTCAAGGACCATGTGGAGACGGGTGTGACAAGGTCTCAAAGGGGACTCAATGCACTTAAAACTATGGCTGCAATGGACATAGTGCAGAGAATGCTTTTCAAACTAAACCAGCACTTGATCCTCTCAGTGACTAATTATAGACTAGGACTACTTACTGTCTCAAAGAGTCAGCTGGAGAAATTAAAGCGCATTCAGAACGAAGCTTTGCGGGTCATTCTGGGATGCACCAGAGACACCCTAGTAGTGTTCCTTGGTCTGCCGACTGTTGCTGGTAGGCTCAATGTGATGCAGGCATAGGCATATATCAGAGTAGCTGCAGACACAGATCACCCGTTGCATGAAGCGCTTTACGCAGTTACGGGTCAGCGACTGATAAGAGGGAAATCATGGATGGCTCAGGCGGAGGATACGATCAGACAGACGTGCCTCTTGGAGAACATTATACGAGGAGAGGAGTGGGTCAGAGTGCCAGCGGAGCAGTCAGACTTGTGCAGAGATATAATCACATTAAGCCGGGAGTGCAGGGAGTGGCCAGCAGGGACCACGGACGTAGAAATCCAGTAACTAATTCAGGATAATGCACGCTCGCGTGATGTGATTATCTACACAGATGGGTCGGTGTTAAGAGGTAGGAGAAGTGCCTAGGGGTTTGTGACATAATGTCCCAGTTTACACCAGCTTGCAGACGATTATAAATATCCTTTCCGGGAAAGGAGAATTTCACGTGTGAGAGACTGGCAATTCCTTTTATGGTAACGAATGCCAGCACTCAGATAGAGGCAAGGAATGTGCCAGTAGCGGGGAATAGACTGGAATAGTTTGGTAAAACTCCCAGGCGGGACCAGACCCAGTCACTTGAGTCTGGGCCAGCCAACGATTAGGATGTGATTCGATTAGGGAGCGGGTATGGGCCCCATTGTGGGGCCATTTTTGCCTCTATGTTGCATTGGTGAGCATACATATGTTTTTTTTTTTAATGATAAGATTTGTGTTAGTAAGTTAATACAATCTTTGTTTGATATGAGAAGTATTCTACATGTTATGTATGTATGTTGGCGGAGTCTGCTACGGCCCCGTTACTTCTGTAAGGAAGACAGCCTGAGACTTTAACGTCTATACCACTGTCCTATATTCCTATGCTTACAATTCATATCCAATTCTTATCATGCTATGATTACGGCTTCATCTTCTTTTGAAGACTTTGATGTCTCTGTAAATGCTGTACCGTTTCTGCAGAGTTCCATCTATCTTCACTTTTGGTTCAATCTCATATAGGGAAGAGCCTCTGTTTACCGGACTCTTGGTAAAGTATTCAGGTGTTACATAATGCCTTTGTTAAAGATTCAGATATTGTACGCATATATATCTTGTGTGTGTGAATCTTTACTTTATCTGTGTACAGAATATGCAGGGGAGGGATCGTATATTTTGTGTGTATGACAGCCTGGGGACACAGTTAGATAAGACACCCCATTGCTTTTGTCGGATTTGGTGGACTCTGTATGTCATTGGCACAATCATATTTATGAGAACGGTTCGCATACCTAAATACTCATTTTTACCTGCCGTAAATCGTGCAGTGTGCTTGCCAAAATAACAAGACATTGGAGCCAATATTTCACAACTCCAACCTCAGTCACACACCACCCACCCCTTGGTCATGTTCGATAACAGATTGTTGTCCTCCTATATAGAGGAGTGTTTGTATGAGGGAGAATACATCTCCATTTGGTATCTGTGATGTCCTGTTCGTTGTATAGGTAGAAGAGTGAGGTTGGTAGAGTGTTCAGATTACCGCCCCACTTTCCCGCCAAATAACCCATACGTTACCGGCGCACAGGTGATACCACTTCATGATATGGGGATTGTCCTCTACCTATATGGTCTGTTGTTGTCTCTGTGAGTCTTATGAACCTGCGTAATAAGCTAGTATATTCATAGCTTGTCATTTTGATTTGCAGACATATGAGGCGGCGTGGGACAGCTTAGCGGGATCTTGGTTGGATCTTGACTGATTTTAGCTGAGTCAACAACTATTGGCTTTAATATACCAAATATGCGTCACTCAGTACTCCTGGCCAGCGGCGGTTTTTCCAGGAATCGGAGGCGGGGGAAGTAATCCCCTATTTTTCTTCGAGCAACAGTGAGAAACTCCGGACGGAGTTATCTCCTTTTTTGGGTTTGGCCATTCTGGTGACATCTATTGAAAAGCTTCAACTCCTCATAACTGGCGTCTGACGAGAGATGTCACTAATATTCTTCCTGTAATATCAGGGAAGTTATAGTCTGCAACAGCTTACGGACTGGAGGTTACTCTCGATGTGAAGCAGTCATAATTAATGGAGTGAACTATGAAACCAGTACGGATCCTCCCGTGGTTACAATGTCCCACTGTGATATTGTGGATGCATCTTTTTTCTTTGGACGAAGCATGCTTACCCATTTATATTACGGGAGGCCGCCTAACGATGTTCAGCCAGCTATGATCCCAACGTATAGAGAGTTCTTCGTTCGCTGGAGACCCCAGCGACTTTGTTGAGAGTCTGTGCTTTATTCGTTCCAGAATGTTGGGAGAGGGACTTCTTATTCTTCCTAGTGAATCATGGAAGTTATAGGTCTGCCAAAGTCACAGATGGGATGGTACTTTCCATATGAGAGGTCATCATAATTTGACTTAGAAATGAACCCAGCTACGGTTCCCTGGTTTGTTTAAATGTCGTACTGAGACATTTGAGATTTCGTCTTTGTCCACGATGAAGCATGCAAGTCTTACAATCTTCGGGAGATCGCCTCGAGAGGTTCAACTAGTTATGACCCATGCTCATGGAGAGTCCTTCCTTCACCAACAACCCCAGTACGTCGTTGAGAGTCCGTGCTTCAACTTTTCCAGAATGATGGACATTAATACCCAGGGGTGAAATCCCTATTTTATGCAGACATATTTTCCTCTCAAGACCAACGCCATATCGAGTAGTCCAGACTCAGTCACACCATCATCATTTTTATAGAAGGGGCCCGTGAGGACAGTTCCTTTTGTTGGTCAATTATGACGGTATTTTAGCAACGTCTATGAGCCGGATCCCCATTACCGTGTTCAGTATCCCCAGAACCTTGGTTTTTTCTCAGTGGCACATCGTAGTGTTTGTTCAAGTTGGGATGGGGAGAGCCCATCTATTTCAGCAGTAAAATCAGAAGAGGAGTTTGGTAATAACAGTAGCAGAATCGTCATAGAACTGTTGGTGTGGGAGAAGTGTAGAGAGGCCCTGTGTGGAGGGAATCTACATTCTCCTGATTTTGGATATTGGTGTCTGCACGAACTTAGTTATAATAAGGACACAATCACCAGTCAGATCTCATCTATGTTCTGGTTGGTTTTTCCGTGTGATAGACATCATGTATATGCCGAGTAGTGATTAAACGGCACATCGTAGGAACAGTCATCCCAAGTAGGGCGCAACCAGCCAAGGTGGATGATTGGGTTTTAGGTGCAGGGAAGAGAAGAGGAGGAGGGGAGTTTTTTAGATTATAAAATCATACATTATTTGAGAATGTATTTTTTTGTTTGATGTTTGTTAGATTGTAGTGGAGACAGAGTCTTGTACTTCCATATCACTAGATTCTGTCAATAAAAGATATATGTTCGTCAGGAGAGTTTTTCATTGTCTCAGTGACCAGAGTAACACTGTTTGTTATTGTAGAGACCTGTGCTACTATATGTTTTTCTGCAGAGAATCCAGTGGGAGGTCGACCAACACACAGTCTCAGATATTTTATCTAAGGATAACAACTTGATAGAGATATGTTGTTAAGTGACCTATTCTCTGTTATATTCTTCAGGAGGGTGGTTTATCTTGTAGAGTGGTGGAGTCTATCCGACCTATAACCCCATTCTTACTTCAATAGAGCCAAGAACTACTCTATTCCTGGAGTCTTTTTAGGAAATAAACTGTCTCGATCAACTGCCTTTATGCGGCGACCCCGATGGACCTAATGTTTATTACCCCTAGACACTATTTCAGTCCATTTCATATGGTATTCTCATTTATTATCCCACAGGGTTTCTTAGCAAAAGCTAATGGTCGACGTTTGGTGCAGGAGAGCCTGGCATATCTAGCTTTAGAATGGAGGTGGAGGCGGTCAGTGCAGCTTTCCGCTGGATGGAGAATACGATACACACACACACACACACACACACACACACACATCGTGGTTGTAACTTACTCAGAAAGCATGCTGAGGAAGGTAAGGACAGGCAAGCTTCGGGGAGAGTGGCTTGCTTGGCTTCGGAGGTCACAGGTGGCAAGCATCGCCTGGATCTTCTCTCCGGTGCATCCCTGTGTGCTGGGGAATAAACAGGTGTGCAGACTGGCTGGCTCTGCAAAACTTGGTGGAGTATTGATGCATGACAAGGCAGACGTGGTTGTGGCCTTGTGGGAGCACGTGTACACCTCGGAGGAGCAAATGGATCACCGTGGTCTGGCAAGAATGAGACAACGAGGAGTGACTGAGGGGATCTGGCAGACGCTCGACGCTCAGAGGAAAGGTGAGACGGACATATAATCAGATTTCTACTGGTACTATCTGTGTTGGAACTCTCCGCTGGCTGCTGGGGATGAGGACGAAGCGCTAATGGGAATGCACTGAATGCTGTGATGTCGGTTCTTAAATCAATCAATCAATCAATCAATCTCGCTTGCTTTGGACTCAAGTGCCAGTTCATAAACACCACTTCTAGTGGAAATGGACTGAATTTTGCTGCGGAATAGCTTTCCCTATTACCAGTGTCCCTCGTAATCAGGCGAACACACTACAACTTTAGAGGTCCTTGTAATTTCGTCCCCAAGTCAAAGACGAGAAGTCAACATTTTAGTCCAACTGTCCGGTGTAAGGGTTGAACCACTTAACTCTGCATCTGCACACCGGATGTTTAAGAATGCACGTTTGTATCCATTCATCCATTCTGACCTCCTGCCCTACTAGTAAATTGCACGACTTTACAGAAAGCAAACAGCATGTTGTGACTCCATCAGTCAATTACATAAGCTCGCTCTGAGTAAAGTAACTGATATAGCTCCTCAGGAGTGATACATTTGGTGATTCATAAATCATCTTATTGCTCAACTTTTTCAAATAATAATTAATTAAATCGTCCACAAGGTTTCCTGCTATAGGTCTGCGGTGTGATACAGCCATTAGATTGTGTATGATTGAATACACTAGGGAATAGTTAGCCAGTCATATCATCATTTAGCGTGGCGAAGAACAGAGGTGTCCAACCATTGTCCGACCGAGCTCATGATACTATCAGCGCAGTTCATTATCAACTATGCTAATGCGCCTGCTATTGCTTACATGCTGTCAATATTTCATTTCTCCCTCTCATATGTATTCGACACTGTCGTTGCTTTCTTCCCTCTTGTTTGCATTTTTTATCTGTGTATGTTTTATATTTCTTTTTCCAGTCAACACTACAAATAGTAATAGGCCAATGCCTGGATATGTTAACGGCTCCACTTGAAGTTAAAGGTGATTTCTCCCAATTCACCATGTTGTCGAATGGAAGACCGCTCACTACATTTTTTACCGCCCTGTGGCTATTGCTATGCACATGGTAAGTAATCGTGGGTTGCTATATGGGAGTGAACTGCTACAGGTATGTTATCTACTTAAAGACAGCACATTCACGAATATATTCAGTTACTATAGCATATTATGTTAAAATAAAAGTATGCGCATGCTTGTACATAAAGACTGCTGATAATCGGAAATGGATGAAACAACGGGCGAGACGTACTGACAACAAACATGTACAGACAACACGACCTGACTGTACACACATTATACTAGGCGATTCCTTAATGAAAGGTTTATACAGCGATAGGATGGCCACTTCAGACAAAGACTTTGTTTCCATAATCCCACTGCCTGGGGCTGGTGTTGACCGGTTAACAGACAAGATTAGCAGGTTGGTTGTAAAGCATAGTGTTAGAAGGGCAAGCGTACATATTGGTATCACCGACACCATGAACAACCACCAAATCACAGGGTCTCAACTGCTGGCATTCTTGAACGGATTACGTAAAACTTTTCCTAACTCATCCATTTTCTTCTCCTCTATCATATCACCGAGTTATGGACACCAGCGCCGTCTAGCTGACATAAATGCCTCAATGCTGCTGACTCCCTTATCAAGCCTTATCGCTATCCCGCTGCTTAATATATCTGAATCAACAGTGAGTCAATCTCACGGCTCAACTGATCAACAGCAAAGAATCATAAATGAATTGGAGCCGAACGGGTAACGAATGATAAATGAATTCTCGCACTGAAGATCAGAAATTACAGCTGCTTTATTTTCACAGCTGATAAGTTACAGTTACACAATGTCGATGTCTTCTCTAAAGAGCCTGTGACGCCAGGCTGGCAATAGAATTAATTAACTAACATCTGACATGTTAACATACTAACCATTTCTTCTCAGCCCTGAATCACCTTCATTCTTCCGTTATTCTGTCCATCATTTCTGACGCTGTTCGATCAATCTGTCTAGGTTTATCAGGCTCTCAGTCAATGGCGACATGCTCTTCCATCAAGCCACTGTTAGCCACCACTTCATCCTTATAATAACCACTTTGCCATGTCTAATCTTAGAACATACTTTGTCCTTGTCAACTCCATCAAAAAGCCCTTTCTTGTTGTTCGCCTACGTCAGAGTGACGATTTCCCGTTTATTTCTAGTCTCCTAGATATTCGTAAACATTTGGCTTCAGGATTTTCTATCTATTATTAATGACGTCAACCGCGGGCATCTGCCTCGTGGCAATAAACAACAACATTTTACAGAAGTTCTGTTCTCAAAACAAGTTACAGTTCATCAAGACACCATAATTCACTTCACATGTTGGTGCACCAAAAAAGAGTCTTTATAAGGATCAAATACATTTGTCTACATTGGGCACCAGCTTGCTCGCCAAAAATATCAAATAAGAACGGACAAACCATACATCCAATACAGGATCGCGATGGACACTTTTAGCTACTCCTGAAAGTTAAGCCAGACGACATACTCCCGTCACATCAAGTACCAATAGGCCAGAAATGTGCAGACCACTAATAACCACTGCACCTGAAATCCAAGCCAGACAGGACACTGCTAGACGGTGATAAATAATTAAAACATCATCAACAATCAATGGTCCAGGGTTGCACCAATCCAACAGTAATGCAGAAGGATAAGATCAACAGTGAGAAAAGTCTCGAAGCCGGAATTCATCATGTTGAGGCAATATTTATTTGCCAATGTCCAAACTTGTCATACATTCATAATGCCAATGAGAAAGTTTCGGTATTTAACCTGTAACTATATGACTATTCTCTCCCTGCTATGTTGTCCTTATCGGCTATCGTGTGACTCTTAGTCCTTGTCATACTTGCTCGGTGAGGTCTTCTGCCTTTGTAGCTGACGAGTTGTAATAATCTTTGTGAGCGTTATATTTCTTTCTAATGGCTGTGGCGGCTATTTGTTCATACTGGTCTGCTCTGCATATACACAACTTATATACTAAACCATGCAATGCATAATCAATATGTTATGCGACAATAAGTGTAGCCTGTTTTACGGTGGTTGATTATGTTGTTATCGGGTATCTGTAGTTTGCCATACCAATAACCTGTACGACTTTACTAATGGTGTACCAGAAATTCCACCAATCCTCATCTTTTGAAATAATCTTTACTTAATTCATGAAATAACAATTCAATAATTATAACAAATGAATTTAACCTGAAATATATAAACATTATATTATATACACATTAGAATACTTTCATTCCGACATGCTATTCATACTTTGTATATGTCTGTACTGTTCTCCGTGTTTGTATGTGTGAACTGCAACGTGTATGTATCGCTTGACTGTATTTTGCACTGCAATTAAAATACGTGTATATTCACATTCTTACCATGATATTTGACTGAGAATGTCTGATGTGTTACATGTATGTAAACTGTATGACTGACATGACCCTTTCATCGCCGTTGAGATGAGTGAATCATGACGTACAATAACCGCATGAATGATATTTAAATGTTTGTTTGAATGAATGATTGAATCATGGCGTAAAGAAACATATGAATGAATGACTGACCCATGACGTCAAATCTGTATTTACGTGTTCATGAAATGAATGCGACGTGTGCAACTGATGATGTGGACTATAGATGAATGTATGTTATTGCATAATCTAAACATAATTAATTAACAATAGCATTGGCCTGCTGGTGTCGCTTCGTCTCGACTCCACGTCCGTCACGTTCCTATTCAACAGAACACTTGTCCGACGTCAACATCTCAGGAGTATCGGGATAATAATGTAAACTGCCCCACAAGTTCCAGCAAAATCAAATCACCAACGTACACTTTGCAATGTCCTACTAAAATTTCCCATGAAAGGTCCAACTAACTTTCATCCAACCTGTCAATTAAGCAAATCAGAAAACTCTGTAGATATCTGACATAAATCAATATATTAAAAATATATGTTGTACTGTTTGTATATTTGGAATCATTATATATGGGTGCCTAAAAGTGAAATCGATATTCGGCCTGCTGTAATACATGTATGGACGAAGACAATAACCAGAAATGAGATATCTACATCGATTTCTAGAGTCTACTGAGAAGATATGCCAGGTTATTATCTTTGCCCGGTATATGACAGATTTCGAAATCGTAGTCTTGCAAAAGAAGAGACCATCTGTGTATTCTGGAGTTCTTAGGATGGCCATCTTTAAAGACTTGTAAAGGCTTATTATCCGATAGAACAAGAAATTTTCTACCAAGCAGATATTTAGAGAATTTGTTAACGCTCTCTATTAGCGCTAAAGCTTCAAGTTCAGTAACAGCATATTTCCTCTGAGTGTCTGATAGCTTCCTGCTAAAGTAGAGAACAGGATGTAATTTGCCATCATGAATTTGCAACAGAATAGCTGAGATAGGCATGAAAACTCGCGTCTGTCTGCACTATGAAGTCTTTAGAAATATCAAGTAGTTTGAGTATTGGACAATTGCTAAAAAGAGTCTTAATCTGTTGTAAGAGTTTATCGTGTTCATCTGTCCATGTAATCTTAGTAGGTTGACCTTTCTTTAATAGTTCTGAAAAAGTTGCTGTCATCTCAGCGAAATTAGGAATGAACTTTTGGTAATAATTCATGAGTCCCAAAACTACTTCTAACTTCCTTCTTTTTGTGGTTGGAGGTTTAATATTTAGAATTTTGGTGACTACATGTGGATCTGTTTTTCGGAACCCATCAGAAATTATATGTCCAAAAAATTGTATTTCAGTGAAACCTATTTCAACCTTGCTAGGTTTAGCCTTAAGACCACATTGTTGGATCCTTAGGAATACCTGTTTAGGATTTTAACGCGTGTGTGTCGATATCCGCAGTATGTATACATATATCATCCATATAACTTGCTACGTTAGTAATCCCTTGAAGCAACGTTCGCATCATTTGCATAAAGCTACTCAGCGCGTTTTGTAGCCCTAAAAGCATGTATGCCCACTCGCACAGACCTAATGGAGTGGCGAAAGCAGTGGTGTGCATGGAATCTTTCTCCATGGGGATTTGCCAATATCCCTTCGTGAAGTCTATCTTGGAGAAGATTTTTGATTTCGCCATGCTATCAATCAGCTCATCGATGTTTGGCATTGGTTCTGCGTCAAGTAACGTTAGAGCATTCACTTTCCTGAAATCGACGCAAATGCCCACTGAATTATCATTATATTTCACAATTACCAACGGAGAACAGTAGTTAGTTGATTTTCTAATTATACCGCACTGATCCAGTGGGAAATTTCCGATGTGACTTTTTCCAAGTAATGAACTGGAATCGGGTACTGGTTTTACTATAACGGGAATATCGGACATCAACGTGATCTTATGTTGAATCAGTGTTGTTTGCCCCGGCTTATCTGAAAAAAATGTCACTAAACTGTTGTATCGCTGTCGTTAATTTGTATTTATCCTGCGATGATAGGTTGTTATTGACTTGAACAACTTGCCAATTATTGTTAAAATTAATGATTGGTGTTGGTATGTGTTGTGCTACTGCATCTTCTTGCTTTTCATTAATAACCCAACATGCTGCTACTATTCTGTGTGGTATTTGATGAACTGCCTGTGGTTTGTCCGTATTGAGTTCTGTGTATGGTTTCAGCATATTAATGTGGAATATTGTGTCCTTACCCTTGACTTTATTACATAGTCTACGTCACTAATTTTCTTAACAACTTTAAATGGACCCTGCCATGAAATGATGAGACAATCTCTGGGATCGGGTAATAAAAGTAGGACTTCGTCATCTTCATTCAAGACTATCATCTTGGCTTTTCTGTTGTCGTATTGCCTGTATTTTTCCCCTGCCTTTTCCAGTGCGGATTTAGCAATTTGACATGCTGTCATTATTTTGTCTCTCAACTGTGTCACCTTGTTCTGACTTTCTAAGTCCCGTTCTGATATGATCGCATCTGTCCATGATTTACGGGCTGATATAGATCATGCATTAATACTCACGTCCTCCTCTCCAATATTTGTTAGCCATAAGAGTGGAGTCCAGCCAGTACATAACTTGTCTCGTTCCTGAGAATCGAATCGTGCTGCCTCCTTTGTCAAGCTCTCAGATCTGACTGTTTGTTGTTGTTGACAGTCTCTGTGACGTTTTCTCCTTTTTACGGCACATCATTAGGTTCTCGTAAGAGTTGGTTCGCGACTTTCTCACCAACTCTATTTTACGTCATATCATCTGCTCTGCTACTTGGCAGACACTACCACCACACCAAGTCCGTACAATACGTCGTCTTCCACACAGAAAGGCCATAATTACGAAGATATTTTTTCCAATTCTCCCAGAAAGGAACCAACTCTCAGCAACAACGACGTGCCAGCAAAACCTCCTGTTAGCCACAAACCAGAGGCTCTAGTTGGTAGTCATTACATACCCATGAGACATCATGAGTACCCATTTCATTGTAACCCAGAATGGTTGCACCTCACACATTATAGTCTAGCTACACTTCGCCAAGCACTTATAATGTAGCTGTACCAACAACCAACACAACCTGGTATTTACTAGCAACTTAGCACAAAGCTACACCGGATCTCGGTACAAGAAAAAGCCTCTCCTAGAACGCTTATCTGCATATTTCGTTATTACCTGATCTAGTAACGTATTAGGTTAAATGTTACTACAAACATTGACTTGTTTTGACTTTATATTAATTGATAGTACTTAGCAGTATAGCTTTTATAATACTTTTAATTGTGTTTTTACTTGAGTGAGGGGGTCTTCGCTGCTCTTCCTTAAGGATCTGTGTACGTATTTTTATATCCATTGGCACCTTGCCGTCTTGACAGACGATAGTTTGTGCTCTAAAAAGGCATAATAACTTTTAACTATGGCGGTAGCGAGTGTGACTGATAAGGCCAATTTGCGCTGTAAATGTCCGTTCACAGTGGGTGCATGTGAACACGTGGTCATTTCCACCATCATGCACCATCTTACGTCTCAAACGCTTGGTGTGTGACTTTTCTGCAATAATTTTCTCCTTTGACTTTATTCCATTTCTGATATTTGCCCTCCATGCAACACGTTCAGCGGTGACTTGCTCCCAATGTGCATTATCAATGCCTGTATCAATCATGTCCCGCTTACACACATCTTTGTATCGTAGTAGAGGCCGACCCTGAGATCTCTTACCCATCTGTAATTCACCAAAAAAGATATCCTTTGGTATTCTACCATCATCCATCCTCCTAAGATGTCCTATCCATCTAAGTCTACGAAGACTGAGCATGGAATAAACTGTCACACAACCTGATCTTTCCAATACTTCAGTATTTGTGATTTTGTCTTGCCACTTAATACCAAGAATTCTTCGCAGACACCGCATATGAAAGCTGTTTAAATTGTTCTCTTGGTGTGAGTAAGTTGTCCAGGTTTCACTGCCATAGAGAAGAGTACTAAGGACACAGGCTTGATAGACAAGGACTTTTGTTTTGGCAGTAAGCTTCCTGTTCTCCCAGACTCTTTTTCTTAACCTGTTCATTGTTGTTGCTGCCTTACCAATCCGGATGTTGATTTCCTGATCTAGGGATAATTTGCTATTTACCACTGATCCTAGATATGTAAAATGGTCTACTATCTCTAGTTCGGCGTCGTCAATAAAGATTGATGGTACCCCATGTGCACCTTGTGACATAATCTGTGTCTTCTTTTTGCTAATTGTTAAACCAAATTCAGAACACGCATTGGAGAATGCAGATAGTAGACATTGCAATTCTTCCTCAGAGTGGGTCGTAACTGCAGGATCATCTGCAAAAAGCAACTCTCTGATCAGTACCCTCCTAATTTTGGTCTTAGCCTTCAATCTCTGAGCATTGTAGAGGCCGCCATCTGAGCGTGAGTGAATGTATATACCACCATCCTGATCACGAAATGCATATTTCAGTAGAAGTGAAAAGTATATTCCAAAGAGGGTGGGAGCTAGTACACAACCTTGCTTAACTCCACTCTTGATTTCAAATTCTTCAGAAGTTGCACCATCAAACTTGATTATACCCTTCATGCCTGTGTGGAACGATTCCACAATGGACAGAAGAGTTGGTGGGCAGCCAATCTTCTTTATTATCTTGAACAGACCCTCACGACTGACCAAATCAAATGCCTTTGTGAGGTCGATGAAGGCAATAAACAGTGGTTGATTCTGTTCACGGCATCTTTCTTGCATTTGTCGCAATGAGAATATCATATCAGTGGTAGACCGGTTCTGTCGAAAGCCACACTGTGATTCGGGGTAGACTTGATCTCCTAGGACTTGAAGTCTGCGCAGAACAATTCTGGCAAATACTTTTCCAACAATACACAGAAGTGAGATACCCCTATAGTTGTTACAGTCGCTCCGATCACCCTTGTTCTTGTACAGCGTTATGATGTTTGAATCTTTGAAATCCTGTGGGACTTGTCCTTCACGCCAGCATAGCTCTATTAGCTGGTGGATCTGTAGAGTGAGTGTGTCTTGCCCACTCCTGATAACCTCTATTGGAATCCCATCCTTACCTGGAGCCTTGCCAGATGCAAGTTCATTTATAGCACACTTAACTTCTGTTATGGTGGGAAATGTGTCCAGGTGGTCAAGAGTTGGTAGAGCCTCTATGGCGTTAAGGGCATCATCCGCTAGTTTGGTCTCACTTGAGTAAAGCTCCAAATAGTGCTCTACCCATCTGTCCATCTGCTGTTTCTTATCAGTGATGACTTCTCCAGTCAAGGTTTTCAGCGGTGCACTTCTTTTGATCACTGGACCACAGGCTATCTTTATTCCTTCATGGCAAGGGCATCATCCGCTAGTTTGGTCTCACTTGAGTAAAGCTCCAAATAGTGCTCTACCCATCTGTCCATCTGCTGTTTCTTATCAGTGATGACTTCTCCAGTCAAGGTTTTCAGCGGTGCACTTCTTTTGATCACTGGACCACAGGCTTTCTTTATTCCTTCATACATGCTTCTTATGTCTCACTTGCGATTTGAATGGACTCACATAACTTGATCCAATAATCATTTGCACACTGCCTGGCAGCCTTTTGCACATCCTTCCTAGCTTGCCTTAGCTCACTCAGAGTGTTACGCGTTGGTCTTTCGTTGTTTCTTAAGAGAGCTTTCTTCTTCTTATCAATCAAGGGCTGCAGAGTCTCGCTGTTGGCCGCAAACCAGTCCTGCCTCTTATGATCCACAGTGCCGTAAACCCCTACGGCAGTTTTATAAAGAGTTTCCTTAATTTGACCCCACTTTTCATTTACTGTACAATTTTCTGGTGTATCATTGAAAGCGTCTTCAAGTTGCTGTTGAAACTGAAAGCACTTTTCAGGATCATGAGTGTTGATAATATTAATCCTGGGGCTAGATTTGTGTTTAGCTGTGTAGATTCTCTTTGGTCTCAGTCTAACTCTTGCAACAACCAAAGAATGATCTGTATCACAGTGGTAACTACGAGTCAATGATATATGGTTCAGATGTTGTCTCCTTGTGATGATGAAGTCCAGCTGGTGCCAATGGCCGGATCTTGGATGTTTCCATGTGACCTTATGCATCTCTTTTGTTTTAAAAAAGGAGTTTGTAATACATAGGTCATTACTGGTGCAATGCTCCAGCAGCCTTTGCCCATTTTCATTCATGCGACCGATGTTGTATTTTCCAAGGGACACTGGCCATGAACTCGAGTCCTTGCCCACACGAGCATTGAAATCACCGAGCATATAAATGTAGTCAGATTTTGGAACTGCCTTGATCACGGAGTCTAACTCCTCATAGAACAAATCCTTCACATCATCAGAGGAAACGAGTGTCGGTGCATATGCAGTAATAATGGTGGCAAACCCACAAGAGGTTGCCAAGCGCAGGGATAATAGTCTTTCATGTCCTCCTGCTGGAATTTCAATCATTCCTAGTAGCGAATTCTTCACTGCAAAGCCCACACCGTGTTGCCTTTTTTCTGCCTGCCCTCTACCCTTCCAGAAAAAGGTGTAGTTGTTTTCCCTGAGTGACCCTTCCTCAGCGAGGCGAGTCTCCTGCAATCCAGCAATATCAATGTTAAGACGATTGAGTTCGGCATCAATCACAGCCGTTTTTCTCACATCGTCAATATTGGTCAAGTCAGTGGAAAATCCTGGACACATGGTTCTCACGTTCCAAGTTGCAAGCCGTAGCTTGAGGTTTCTATTTTTATTTTTGTTTGTACCTGGTGCATTGGTTTTACAGCCTGCGATTCAGATTTTGTCCTAGCCCCAAGCACCCATTGAAGCAGGCAGGCTGTGGCGGATCAGCACCCAATTGGCTGGGGGCTGCCCAGCTTGAGGCGGGCGGTAGCTGATCAGTGACACCTATAGGTGTCTCCCACCGTCAGAGGCAACGCGTGGCGCCCCATGTCTACGCCAACTGACAAGGACTTATAACCCGTAACCGTTGCCTCTCGCTTTGATTCCGAGACCAGTTAAGACCAGGGATGGAGTTATTGCCTCTCCATAGCACAAAGCCTGGGCTAAAATATAGAGATCATGTGTTGCCCATGCAGCATGATCCCTCTCTCGGCCTGCCTAGTTCACTCCAGAGGAAAAGTAACACCCCTACATCTGGAACAAGACAAGCTGCAGAAGCTGCCGGATCAGCAAAGCAATGCTCTAACTGTCCGCCTGTCGGAGCTTCGATCCTAGACCAGTCGCCAACCAAGGCTTAGGGCCTGGTCTGCCCTGCCATGACAATTTTGTCTTTAGCTTGCATTTCCTCGCACCAGGGTAAGGCTTGTACCCTCCCAATTGTGCTCTTCCGCCCGAAGCCGTTGGCACATTGTGGGGTGTCGGGTTTGGTAAGCGCCGCCCAACGTTCGGCGCTAACAGAAACCAGGTAGTACCGTCTACTGTTATATGGTAGCACAGTCATATCTGACTAAGACCTGACTAATAAGACCTGATTTTTATATATTGACAGAGATATTACTGTTTATCTGTACTTTAGAGTGTGAATTGTAATAAGGGACGTAAGTTGTATTCACTTTGTGAGTGTGTGTGTGTTCGTTTTTTGCTTTTAAACTTGTGATTACGCATTGTTGAAATGTCTAATAAGTACGAACACTGGCTCAGGAATAATGGGCTCGGAATCGAGCATGTAAACGTCTGCCATCTATTAGGGAAGCTGCCCGATCTATCACTTATACTTAATCAAAATTTCACATGTTCGGCTTTAACGAAAGTCGATTAAATGGTAACATCTCAGATGATGACATCGCTATCAGAGGTTTTAAAACCATTAGAAGAGATCCCTATCAGAAACAAGAGACAGGTATTGCAGTTGATATTTCCAACTCGCTTAACGCCCACCGCAGGCTAAACTTTGAAACCTGTGATATTGAGTGCGTATGGCTTAAGGTTAAACTTCAAAATCGCATACCGCTAGTAGTAGGCTATCTTTATCGAAACCACGGTGCAGGAAATATCTGGTATTAAAAATTTACTAATGATGGATGTAGTCTTTAGTAATGCGAGGGAAAAAATATTGCTAGGTGACTTCAACATAGACACTAACAAATCAAACAAAGCATGGGAAAACATAACAGAGTCATATAACCTCCAACAGTTAGTCAAACAAGCCACTAGAATAACTAAATCATCTGCGACACTTATAGATCATATTTATACTACATGTGCTGACAACATCACAGAATGTACTGTATTAATGCAATAAGCGATCACTACCCAGTATGTTGCACGTGGTCGAATAGAGGCACCAAAACTCCAAAACACAAACATATAAGTATAAAATATGGAAATTACAAAAATTTCAAACGAGACGTCTTCTTACAAGATTTGCTCAACTCATCTCTGGACTATGTTTACCAGCTTCCCGACCCAGACGATGCTCTGGACCATTGGCTAAAGACCTTTCTAAGTATATTTGTAAAGCATGTTCCATTTAAGGAAGTTCGTCTTAAACATCACACTAAACCCCCGTGAATCACACCGAAGGTAGTTGAACTTATGAGAGACCGGGACAGGGCACATAAAAATAGAGATCTAACTATTTATCGTAGTCTGAGAAACAAAGTTCAATATTTTATTCGGAAGGAAAAGAAAAACTGTTTTAAGAACTTAATAATAGGTAAAATCAACACTAAAGATATATGGCAAGCAATTAATACCTTGAGAAACAAACACAAATCATCACAATCATTACCATCAAATCAGGTTACATGTGATCAATTCAGTAGATTTTTTCAGTCCGACATAAACCAACTGAAGGCTGCAATACCAGATGCGCCTTATCTGCGACATATCTTTATTATCATCATTCTGTGAGAACAAATGATATGGAGACATTCCCTTCAACATACCGCTAATGACTACCACTGAAGTATTTACTCATCTCAGTAATCTAAAAAAACAATAACTCATCAGGACTAGATGGAATCAGTAATCGGATCCTTCGCCATGCTACATGGGCGATCTGTGAGTCACTAACTTTTATATATAATCAATGTCTCACCAAAGGTCACTTCCCATCAGCCTTTAGAATCGCTAAAGTGTATCCTCATTTAAAAGCTGGTTCTCTAGACGATCGTCTCATGAGTAAATATAGGCCAATTTCCATATTATCCTCATTATCCAAACCGCTATAAAAGCACATCACAAAACAACTCTAGATCACTTAGTTCGCCACAAACTAATAGTTGACAGTCAGTCAGGATTTCGGCCAAAATATTCCTTTCATACGGCACTAATAAACATGATAGAAAACTGGCATCAAAATATTAACAACAATACTCTATGCGGAGCGGTGTTTATAGACTTTAGAAAAGCATTCGATATGATAGATAATACTATTCTAATTAAAAAACTAGAAACAATGAAAGTAAGCTTTAATATAGTGACATTAATAAAATCATTGTTATTAGGCAGAAAGCAAGTAGCATCACACAATAAAGCTTTATCTCAAGCCATTACCATTAATATTGGAGTACCTCAGGGATCTATTCTTGGCCCTCTGTTATTTGCCACTTATATAAATGATCTTCACTTAAATAGGTCGTTGACCTGCGATCTATTTGCTGATGACTGCACAGTATATACAAACGCTGTTGATAGTAATGTGCTAGAATTATCCTTGCAACAGGAAATAAATAGTGTAGTTAACTGGAATCATGCAAACCGCATGCAAATTAACATTTCTAAAACAAAGTCTATGTTAATAGGAACCAGGCAAAGACTTCACACGCTAAACTCGCAGAGAACTCTACAGCTGCACATTGGTAGCATGCCTATAGAAAGTGTAACCGTGCACAAGGCACTGGATCTCATCATAGATCAAAATCTAACCTTTAACTCACATGTTCATGCTCTCGTTAAACAAATAGCCTACAAAGTATACCAACTTGCCAAAATTAAAAATTTCCTTGACGAAAACACAAGAAAGATATTCTATACTTCCCATATACAAACACATATTGATTACTGCTCCACAGTCTCGGATGGATGCCCCAAATCTATAACAAAATTCACTCCAGAAAAGGGCAGGGCGTTTAATTATTGGTGGAAAGCTTACCGACAATTGTATCCTACATAAATGTCATCGGTCACTGCACTCCACAAACGCCTACTTTTTAATAAGGCCAAACTAATTTACAAAACCTATTTCAAAATGCTCCAAGCTACCTTTGGCCATTGTTTAAATATAACGCTAGACATAGCGATCGACTAAATATACTTCATTTCCCCAAACCTAGGATAGACTTATATAAAACAGGCTTAGCATACTCTGCCGCTCAGTTGTGGAACAATCTTCCACAAGAAATCAAAGACACCACCAATCATTATACATACATTCGCAACCTGTTTGAACACTACCTCAGTAAGACTACATGCCCCCCCCCCCAACCCCAAAACAAAAACATAAAAAGACAGTAATGGTAACTTATCTCAAACGACAACTAGCCAAAAAACATTCCCTTATGTATGGCACGTTACACCCTTCCTTAGGTATTTATAATGCCCATGTTAAACACTGGGTCAGTGAGTCATTTGTTATTGATTATTTTTCATGCGTTTTAATGCATATTGTTCTTTTGTTGTCAAAATTTGCTTCATAATTGATGTTGAATGAAAGAATGTATGAGAGGATATAGAGAAGAAGGGCAGAATGTCAGACGGGACCTGCGTGCCCAATTTTTAACCCTTTGAAAATAAAGAATAATAAATAAATAAATAAATAAATAAATAAATAAATTATCATCATCAACATCTATTGAGTAATCCCGCCAGAACTGTGTCCCAATAATATGATATCGAATGTCTCTCTATCATAAGCTAGATGCCTTGCCTATGTTGCTGTCATGTGTAAATCATCTGACATATAAATACCCCAGCCGGAGCTGTGGATAGGTGCAGTAAATGAGTTTCACAGTTACCGGGCATACCAGTAAAGGGTTTGAAATCAGCCGCGCACCATTTGGAAGCAGACTGATTTCGATGATATGACAGACGGTCGTTCAAATATCACTGGCAAACTGCTGAAAGCAAAAATCCCAAAGAGCCAAATAAAACTGGGGTTGATTGTGACGTCCTGTAAAGGACATGCAACTAACTTGTATAAGGACTCCATCTGCATTGTAGTCTTCCTCAATGTTGGGGTATTGAATTAACATGTCATAGGTGAACATTAGTTAGAGAATGGAGAAATTGTCACAAGTGTTAGGGCACTGAATCAAAACGTCATAGGTTGACATTGCTTAGAGAATGGATAACTTGTCACCAGTGTTGGGGTTACTGAATCAACGTGTCATACCTGGATATTATTTAGAGAAGGATAAATTTTCACCAGTGTTGGGGCACTTAATCAATACGTCATAGGTGGATATTATTTAGAGAATGGATAAATTGTCACCAGTGTTGGGGCACTGAATCAACATATCATAGGTGGATATTATTTAGAGAATGGATAAACTATCACCAGTGTTGGGGCACTGAATCAACATATCATAGGTGGATATTATTTAGAGAATGGATAAACTATCACCAGTGTTGGGGCACTGAAGCAACATATCATAGGTGGATATTATTTAGAGAATGGATAAACTATCACCAGTGTTGGGGCACTGAATCAACATGTCATAGGTGGACATTAGTTATAGAATGGAGAAATTGTCACCAGTGTTGGGGCCCAAATCAACACGTCACAGGTTGACATTAGTTAGAGAATGGGGAAATTTGTCACCATTGTAGGGGCACGGAATCAGCATGTCATAGATGGATATTAGTTATAACTGATTAGATTGCAATGTTTCATGTCCTTTACAGCATTTTGAGACCAATCCCAACTCCAGATTGATTTTCTTGTCAAGTTTACCTTCATATGTTTGCCGTTTCTTTCTAAAAAGGGAAGTCAACGTTGAATTCCAACTGACTGGTCTATGGAACGATATCCCAACCCGCCGTCAGCGTACTGGAAGTGCAAGCGCATTCATATTTTTTGAGTTATCAGTTGTGGTATCTTCATTACACTCCGGACAGCTCCATAGGTGCTCAGATCCTCCCCCGCCCCCCCCCCCCCCCCCCTAGCATATGCATCAGCGTTCGGTGGCTAATAGTGCCAGTTCTGTGTTGGTACCTCTCGTGTCTGGCCGTGCAAATTCTTACTCCAAGTCTTTTCATCCTGGACAGCGATGTGGACTCACTGACGTCAAAGTCCTCTGTTCTCGACATATCTCTAAGGGCGTTAATAACATCGGCACGATCCATGGGCTGGTCATTTACACGTGGTGCAGAGCCAGCCAGTTTATCAGCTCGAACGTTTCACTCGACTCCCGCATGTCCAGGGACGGAGATGAAGGTGACTTTACGGACAACAGACTTCCGCAGCGACTCAGTCCACTGTCTACGTACGGCTTCAAACTGCCGAATCATGCTCATTGAACCACACACATTGGTAAAATGCTGTGATTCCAGCCATATGAAAGCCTGTGTAACTGCCATCACCTCCATCGTCATGCTGCTCGTGGTCATAGAGTGGGCACCACTGGATTCTTGAACTGTTCGGGCCACTGAACGGGCTGTAAATGCCCACGCACTTCTCTGCTGCTTTACAACAGATCCATCTGTATAGATGAGCACTTTGGGGTTATCTGAGTGTTCATAAATGAGCGCGATGACCTCTGCATTGACAGCGGCAGAGTTCTGCTCTCTGCACCATCTGTCAAGTTTGATAATGCAGGAGAAAGTGCACTTAAAAGCTGGAGGCACCGGCACCTATTCCTTGCCGGGGTTGATACTGGTAAGACTGCAGACCTGTCTGACGACATCTTCCGCCCGACCCATCCATGATTTGCCCCTCTTTAGCCTGTCATATTTTTCTCTGAATATAGCTTCATGCAAAGGGTGCCGCTCATCTGAACTTATTTTTAAGTATGCACGAGCTCTCCAGATCATGATCCTGTGGTTCATTGTCGGGAAGTCAAGGAGGTATTTCATTGCTACACAGCTGGTATCTCTCATGCAGCCCAAAATGATGCGCATGGCTTCGTTTTGTACCTTTTCAAGTCTTCCAATCTGTGTAGGGCTGACAGTGAGGATGACCAGGGCATACTCGATGGGTGAAAGCACCAGTCCTTGGAACAGAAGTATTAGCAGTCTTTGCTCGATATTGGCAGTCGCCATGACTCTCATTGCTGACAAACCTTTTTTGAGCTGTCGTTATGACATAATCGACATGATCTCTACTACGATCAAGCCTCACGCCAAGATATGTCATTGAGTGGGTTCTACTCAACATGATCCCAGCCATTCACACTGGCGGCAGGTCTGTGTTCACAATATGGTTGTTTAGGGAGAACAATGTGACAGATGTCTTTGCAGGGTTGACAATGGCACTGGCATCAGCACACTATGAGGAAATTCGATCTAGTTCGCCCTGCATATCATTGGCAACCGCCTGTCTATCTCGACCCTGTCGATACACGAGAATGTCGTCAACAAATGACAGAGTCCTACCCCTCCCGTCCAACTGCTGTTCAGTGATTGGCACCGTATACACGTTGAATAGTATTGGTGACAGTGGTGAACCCTGCGGCAATCCTGGCAATATCATTATCGGCTCAGAAGACCAACTCCCACATCTTAGCACCTCTTTCATTTGAAGCAGGACTGCAGCTATCCATCACACAAGGTGAGGGTACACTTTAAGTCTGAGAAGGGTCTGCATCAAGTGCTCGAAGGATACTCTATTGTATGCGTCATCTAAGTCTATGGCGGCAGCACATATCTCTTCTCTGACCTGAAATCCTTCGTAAACATCTTGAACAAAGACTGCCGCATTCAGCCATGACTCTTTGTTACGTCTGTATCCTCTAAGTGTGGGCGGGAATCAGCCGAGTTGTTCCAAGTCACAAGCAAGTCTATGTGCTACAATTTTCTCCAGTAGCTTGCCAGCAGTGTTCTGCATCGTAATGATTCTGTAGCCGCTTATCTCGGAATTGTCTTTGTTCTGTTTTGGCAGCGGCAGCAAGTAGCTGTGTAGCCATTCCTCTTTGATCTGACCCCTCTGGATACTGGTGTTGAATTCTCTGGCCAGTTCTTCCATGTCATCATCTGACATCACCAGCAGGTCACCATATCGGATGGCGTCGGGGCCTGGGGCGGTGTTAGGTGATTTCTTGAGCATCGCACGTATTGTCTCAGCTGTGATTATGCATTCTTTGTCTGTCCCGACCCTCTCGCATAACTGAGAGAGTATAGTTGTGGTCCTCTGTCTCGTCTTTCTGGTCAGTCTGCTCTATGTAGCGTGCAAGAAGATCCTTACCTTTATCCGCATCCGATCTTTTCGATGTGAAGTCCGTGACTTGAAAGTCTGGAATACCCCTACGTTGTGCAGCACCGTTCATGCTCTTATGGAGGCGCCAGAATGTCGTAAGAGATCGCTCGGAGCACACCTTCATGCAGAACTCGTCCAATTTCTCGGCCTTGGCCTGTTTGGTGCAGGATTTGAATAAATTCATCGTCCTATAGACCTCAGTCTTCAGGTTCGCCAACTCAACCTGTGGCATGCTAGCCTTTCTGGATCTTGCCAGTCTTTGACAGCCTGCCTCTTTCCCAGCCATGCCTTCTCGACCTCTCCATTCCACCATGGTGGCTACAACCATCTTTCTTGTCTCCTGCGGGAGGAAGTTAGTTTTCTTCTTCTGATCTTGCTTATGGCGTCTTGACTAGTGTTGTCATACGGGTACGCATTTGTCTTGTTTCCGTGACACCTGGCCCTGTCTTTCACAATCAGGATGACACAAGGGTTGTGATATCCCAGTGTGCCCCACCGGCAACTTGGTGCGATGGTGGGTGACACCAGGGCCTAAGTCAATGACGCTGTCAGAATCACCTGGTCGAGTAGCTATTCTATTGACCTTCCCATCATTCAGACAGACAAGGGAAGCAGATGCCAGGGCGTCCTTCAAATCTTCTCCCTGTCTATTGGTGATACTATTCCCCAATTGACTGTCTACGGCATTGAAGTCCCCACAGTAGATGATATGCCTTTCATCCATATCGAACAAACTCTGCCATTGTCGTACGTCGACCTTCCCATTACGCGCATAAACGTTCACTATTACAAGCTGCACTGGCGTCATTATTCTTAATACCTGCACTTGCAGGGCATCACTGTTCCAGGCGGACATATCGATCTCAGACACCAGTATGTTATCGCGGACCAGAATGGCCTGTCCGAGGTGCCGCCTGTTAAAGAAGCCCTGAAACCCCGCGACATTGATTCCCCCGTCACCGAGCTGTGTTTCTTGTAAGACTACAATATCGTTTCCGTAGAGTAGTTTTTCAAGAATGGGTCGGCATTGACTAAATGATGCACAGTTCCAGTACAATACTCGAACGTGTCCGAATGCCCAATCTGTCATATTTTAACCGCGTTTTGCATGCGCCTGCTCTTTTACCACACTGTGTCCTTACCGGTTGTAGAGGAGTCTTCGTGGCGAAGTGGCAAAGCCGTTAAACTGGGGCTCCGAAGGTTGTAGGTTCGATTCCGGGCCGCGTCCTTCGGTTCACGAGTTAAATTTTTCGGAGACTCCCGTGGGTCGTCACTAGAGCTACGGAGTTCGTGCTTTGTGCGACGCTTTCCGCGCTGCTGAAAGAGACCGAGCCATAAAGGATAAAACCCGGTGCAATGAATCGACCCTGTCGACTTTAAGCGACTTTTTTTTTTTTAGCCTGACTTCTGGTCGTGTGATTGGCTTAAGTATCGCCACTGGGCGCCGATGATCTGCCGAAGGGAGTCCGGGCGCTCGTGCACGAACTCCGTTGCACGGTTCGAACTCCATACCACCTCGAAAAACACACTAAAACTACAAACATTTAGGCAAAAACACGTTCCTTTCTAAGTGACGAAAAGATGTAACGCCATCTTGCTCCAAGGAAGTTCTTTGAGTACTACATATGAATGAATTGAGCGGGTCACATCACAATCTTACCAAATTATGCCATGAGGAAATATTAAAATGTGTGAGTAATTTCAGCATTTAAGATTTAATGACACATAATACAGAGTGTGAAAAATTATGTAATAACAAACCACATTTTGTTATTGACTACACAAAGGCTTGCGATAAAGTGAGACATGTCGACATGATAAGCGTGCTTGAAGATCTACAAACTGATGGAAAAGACCCTAGACTTGTAAAAAAACACATACATTGAAAACAACAAGCTGCCATTAGAATTGATAACGGTGTAGGTCAATATCAGCCTATTAAAAGAGGTGTCAGACAGGGATGTGTAATGTCTCCAGATCTTTTTTCCCCTGTACAATGATATTATTTACAGAAATATAGAAGATATGGAAGGAATCAACATTGGGCGACGATACATCGAACGAACGAACGAACGAACGAACTTTATTTTCAAAGTGTTAAGAATTGGGTATGCAGGCCCGTCTGACATTCTGCCCTTCTATAACTCTCTTTCATACATTATTTCATTCACTCATCATTCAAGGCTAACTGAGAACAACAACAATATAAAATATATGCATTATATAGGCATGGGCAAAATGCAAACATCAATACTACACGACTCAGTAATATTAAATAATGGTGTGGCACTTGTTAATAGCTATTTGGAATATACTGGTCTATCAAAAGGGGGCTGGCTGTTATACTAGGGTTTTATTATTATTATTATTTTTATTATTAAGGGGGAAGGTAATCCGTACTGAGATAGTGTTCGAATAATTTGCGATTATATGTATATGGATTGGTGATGTCTTTGATTTATTGTGGAAGATTGTTCCACAGCTGAGCTGCAGAGTACGTTAAGCTGGTTTTGTATAAGTCAATCCTAGGCCTCGGAATGTGTAGTATATTTAATCGTTTACTGTGTCTAGCATTATATTTAAACAATGGCAAAAGGTAATTTGGGGCATTCCGATGTAGGATTTTGTGAATTAGTTTGATCTTACTGAAAAGCAGGCGTTTGCGGAGTGGTAGTAACTGGAGGTGGTCATGCAGGCTGGGATTGTCAGATAATTGATTGCTATAAATTAAACTCATGGCCCGTTTCTGAAGTGAACAAAGTTGCTTTGTGCTTGAATTGGAACAACCCTCCCAGATTGTAGAGGAGTAGTCAAAATGTGTCAGTCAGTATGTGAAAAGTATAGAATACTTTCCTTGTGTCCTCATCAAGGAAATTTTTAATTTTGGCGAGTTGGTAGACTTTTTCAACTGTTTAACGAGCGCTTGAACGTGGGAATTAAAGGTTAGGTTTCTATCAATGATTAGGCCTAATGTTTTGTGCTCAAATTTAAATATGCAGATGATACAGTCTTGACTACAGACAATGAACAGGATCTCAAACATTTAGTAGATGTGGTTGTTGCACGCAGTGAACAACTAGGGTTAGAACTGAATATTATGAAGACACCTAAGTCTTCACTGGGAAGAAGGAAATACCACAGTGTGATATACGACGAAACAAACACAAACGCTTACATAACCAGTCCGATTGATTGATTGATTGATTGATTGATTGATTGATAGATTGAGTGATTGATTGACTGATGATTGATTTAGTAACCGATATCACAGATTTTGGGGTATTCCCATAAGCGCTACATCCCCATCCTCAGCAGCCAGCGAAGAGTTCCAACACCAATAGTACCAGTAGCAAACTGATTATATGTCCGTCTCGCCTTTCCTCTAAGCGTCGAGCGTCGGTCAGATCCCCTCGTCACTCCTCGGTGTCTCATTCTTGCCAGACCATGGTGATCCATTTGCTCCTCCGAGGTGTACACGTGCTCTCACAAGACCGCAACCACGTCTGCCTTGTCATGCATCAATACTCCCCAAACTTTTGCAGAGCCAGCCAATCTGTCCGCCTGTTCATTCCCCAGCACGCCGGCATAACCTGGAGAAAAGGTTCAGGCAATGCTTGCCACCCTTGACCTCCGAAGCGAAGCAGGCCACTCTTCCCGAAGCTTGCCTGACCTCACCTTCCTCAGCATGCTTTCTGAGTCAGTTACAATAACGATGTGTGTGTGTGTGTCATATTCTCCATCCAGCGGAAAGCTTCACCGACCGCCTCCACCTCCATTCTTAAGCTAGATGCTGTGGTATCATATGCCAGGTTCTCCTGCACCAAATTTCGACCATTAGTTTTTGCTAAGAACCCTCAGGCACGTTTCATAGCACTCAACACCCACCCATCTGTGTAGATAATAGCATCACCCAAGCGAGCATTATCCTGAATTAGTTGCTGGATTTCCACTTCCGTGGCCCCTGCTGGCCACTCCCTGCACTCCCGGCTCAATGTGATTATAACTCTGCACAAGTCTGACTGCTCCGCTGGCACTCTGACCCACTCCTCTCCTCCCTAATGTTCTCCAAGATGCACACCTGTCTGATCGTATCCTCCGCCTGAGCCATCCATGATTTCCCTCTTATCAGTCGCGGACCCTTAACTGCGTCCATAGCGTCTTGCAACGGGTGATCTGTGTCTGCAGCTACTCTGAGGTATGACTTCGTCTGCATCACCTTGAGCCTACCTAGCAACCGTCGGCAGACCAAGGATGTAACGCATACACACTACTGGGGTGTCTCTGGTGCATCCCAGAATGACCCGCATAGCTTCGTTCTGTATGCGCTTAATTCCACAAGCTGACTCTTTGAGACAGTGAGCTGTCCTAGTCCATAATCAATCACTGAGAGGATCAAGTGCTGGTATAGTGTGAAAACAAGTCCGAGATAATACTTACTCGTAAGAGCGCACAAGACAAGAGAGGCGGTAAAAAATACCTACAAAACCACGGATTTTAACAATAACCAAAGCTAAAGAGGCTGGTTAGACGAGACCGAATTTGGATTTTTTTTTTTTTCCGGAAATTTTCGAACTTGGTATCTGCTACCAGTTTAACTGCCCAGTGTCACGTGTCAGTAGACGACTAATCTTCACTAAATATTGAACTTTTAGTCTTTAGGTTAATCTTTGGGAAGTACAATGATTACCATAGCTAGTGATTGTCCCCTCGATGAATGTTAGTGAGAGCCAGCACAAAGGAGACTTGCGCTGTATCTTTGTCGATGTTCATTCCGCATAAAAGTATTGTTGCCTTTCAGCATTGGCCATCTTGATAACGTGGGCTGTGGAAGCGCAGTTGTGAATATTCAACTGATCAGACGCGCATGCACACACACAAAACACGCACATCCACACGAGCTCTCTCTCTTCTCTCTCTCTCTCTCTCTCTCTCTCTCTCTCTCTCTCTCTCTCTTCTCTCTCTCTCTCTCTCTCTCTCTCTCTCTCTCTCTCTTTCTCTCTCTCTCTCCCCCACTCTCTCTCATTTTTCTTCTTTATATAGTCCATACTGTGAGGCGTTTGTGGCAATGTATGTCTGACCGCGTCCCCCAGTCTCGTATGCTGTCAATGATTTCTGATACTGATGTTCCACTATCCCATGATGTCAAACTGTTCTGCGTCTTCTATCTCGATCTCAACTTGCCTCCTCTCCCCTCCTACTTCCCTGTTGATATCCACACTTACAATCACGCAAACACACATTATGTTTAAATGGACCAGATATCATATATTTATATGTAGTGGAACAATCACTAAGTTTTTCTATCAACTATGTATGCATGCTATGTGATTGCAGGCTGGGATCTCAGATGAGGAATCGCACATGAAAGCAAAGACAATATTGTTACAGATGGGTTACATTTTTCAAGTGCCAGTAAGTCGTCTCTCTTTCTTCTTCTTCTTCTTCTTCTTCTTCTTCTTCGTTCTTCTTCTTCTTCCTTCTTCTTCTTCATTCTTCTTCTTCTCTTCTTCTTCTTCTTCTTCTTCTTTTCTTCTTCTTCTTCTTCTTCTTCTTCTTCTTTCTTTCTTCTTTCTCTTCTTCTTCTGCTGCTGCTGCTTCTTCTTCTTCTTCTTCTTCTTCTTCTTCTTCTTCTTCTTCTTCTTCTTCTTCTTCTTCTTCTTCTTCTTCTTCTTCTTCTTCTTCTTCTTCTTCTACTTCTTCTTCTTCTTCTTCTTCTTCTTCTTCTTCTTCTTATTATTATTATTATTATTATTATTATTATTATTTTACGATTACTATTATTTCATTCGCTTAAAATATATTTGGTCTCTTATGTAACCTTTATTCTATATTTTAGCTCACTTAATTGTGCACATTGATTCTCTATGCCAGAAAGTTTGCTTATATATGTCATATTCGAGTCAGTCTTGAAGTATTCGACATGCTGTCTGCGGAACCAGTCCATGCGTGCACATGGCTGATTTGATAATCTTGAATTGCGTACGCATGTGGTTGCGTAATCGATTGTATCCTGCTGTGAGGCGCAGAGGAATGAAGTGTTCTGGACTGTACTTAAAATGTAAACACCTTGTCAGTGTGTTGGTGGCTTTCCTGATTGATTTGTTGATGCTGTTCTTTTGCTGTATGTAAGGCAATGGCAAACTACTGAACGTAACACTTACCTAGTACATTACCAGCAGCTAATAACATGCTGGTGTTGACTGCAACGTCACCGTAAGGGATACGCAACAACAACAAAATACGAGGGGAAGTCAATAAGTAAGTCACAAATGAATTTGGAAAAATAACTAAATATGATAACAACTTGAAACAAGTTTAATTTCATACATACATTGTCCCTTTATTTCACAACATAATTTCCACCAACACTGATGCATTTATCCCATCGTTCTATCAGTCCTCCCAAACCGGCTGCATAGAACTCGGTGCTCTGTTTTCTAACCCACGTTTTCACTTCACATTCAACTTCGGCGTCATACACGAAATGTTTCCCGCCAAGTTGAGTTTTCAGCGGACCAAAGAGGCGGAAATCGCTAGGGGCTAAGTCGGGGCTGTAAGGTGGATGTTCCAGAACGTCTCATCTAGTTAGGTTATTTTTCTCCTGAGTTAATCGAGCCATATGTGGTCTGTCATTGTCATGAAGAAGCAACACTCCTCTAATCAGCAGTACTGGATGTTTTCTTTGAATTGCATCATGAAGAATCGATAGAACTTCACAGTACGATTCATAATTCACATTGTCACTTTTCTTCAGACATTGGTTAAAAGCATTCCTTGACAAACCCAGAACACTGTCAGCATAACCTTCCCTGCTGATAGCGTAACCTTTGAATTTTTGGACACAAGACGAAGAAATATGTTTCCATTGCATTGAAGCACGCTTTGATTCGGGCTGGTAGTGATGCACCCATGATTCGTCCCCAGTAACAATCCTGTTCAGCATGTCTTCTCCTTCATCTTCATATCGACAGAAATGATGCAAGGACAGGCCAAATCGGTTCATTTTGTGTTCCTCCTTGTACCGAGACGCCTGGGGCTTTGATAGGTAGGGGTACACTCTGACCTTCTCACCATGCACTGACCACAACACAAGTATAGTTCATCTACCTAACCCCCACAGACTCGAGACTCCATCTGTCTTTCACTTCCCACCTTTTGGACTTTTACTCTGAAGGGGTTCAGCCCAGAAGTCACACATAAACTCAAGCAAAGGCATGGTAACAACTTTGGATGTGTAATTTACAATATAGTCTAGATAAGATTAATGAAGATTAGGATAAATAGTATTTCTATGTACAGTTAGACAACAGAGTGCAGAAGAGTCAGGAAGATCTAGATATCATCATGAGGCAAGTGAGCTTCTGTAGTTTGCGTATGTCGGGTCTTGTCATTGAAATCACCGGGATTCCCACAAGCGAGAACTGCCTTGATAGTTGCGGAAGCAGTCCGTCTCATCAAGTTTCCTCGATGATCACCAATTGGGAATAAACATCCTGAGTTCTGAGAGTAGTACATCCTGAGATAGTAGGTTAATACCAACACTATTCACTGAAGAAATGTCACCCTGTGACGTAGCTAACACGAGGTTGAGTCTCACTATAAGTCTGACTGGGGAGACGCTAGGTCATTTGGTGTCCCCCTATGAAAATCTCTGAGTGAAGCAAACATGTTGGAGCTTGGCAGCTCAACTAGAGTCAAAATTGTCTGACTGACCCATGCTGGGTCGGAGAAGTTATGGTAAACTCCATCTCCACTAGGCTGGTATAAGTCAATGTTATTAGTGACTAATGGTATCACCGTTCGGACCCCAACTGGGTCTGGTGACGTAGAGTGTATGTCACCCCGTAGATAAATATAACAAAGTCCTTTACTAAGATGATCTGTCTTTGAGACTCCACCTGGGTCTGGTAAAGCATTTGGCGTGTCATTATGACAGTCATACTCGTTGTGACTGATTCTCTCACCTTGATGTTGAAAAGTATCTCTTATTGAAATAGCACGTGCGTATGAATTCATCACCGTCGGGTGTGCTCTTACGGAGGGAAACTGTGTTGGCTTGCCCCCAGTGCGTTGACCAACTGAAGTGAGCATAGAGCCAAATTCTCCCGTTTCATTGTAAGCATCTTGTATCCAACTTAGAAGGCAAACCCTGCAAGGAGAGTAGTGGGTGAGAGCATTCAGCAACAACACTTACATACATAGCACTCATTAGGAGCACATGCCATCAGATTAAATAGTAACCTTTCATTACGGGTTACTGGATCATACACATCATAGAAGAAGTTCAGCATGAGTGCGCTTCCATTGTCAGGCAGCACCTAGAATTGCTCGTCTTGGAGGCACGGTTCCCGTAAGTACAGGTCTGGTAATTTTATACCCCTGTCACCTGATTCTGGTACCTCCCACTCCCTCTTTCTCTCTTCCCCCTCTTCATTCACTAACGTAAAATACTGAAATCTTACATAAGTGTATGGGTCATCTCTCATGTAGAATTGTCCATCTGGACAATTCACCTTCATCATCATCATCATTAGCTTCTCCGCTGGGATCCCCGTCCCACACTATAGAGAAACCCTCCTTGTTACCCCCTGTCCCATAGAAGGCAAAGAGTATTATAAATATACAGGATATCACATCCCCTATAGATGGTGAAAGTCCAAACCCGTTCCCTTACCCCGTTAATTAATGGTGGTCAAAGTGTGAATGGTTCGACTGGCCTGGTGGGACCAGTCATCTCAAATTCAGAATGCAGTTAGCATCCCATCCCATAATACCTGTCATCTCTTGAGGTATAGAAGAGCCCTCCTGCTCATCACACTAACCCTAGTATAGGTGTCCCCAGACAATGAGGATCGAGTAGAGTAAAGTGTAGAGTATAAGACGCATCGTTCTCATCGGAATCACGATGCAAATACACACGCTATCCCTCCAGGAATTCGCGCAGTACAATCCCACGCCGTTCCTTCTAGAATCGCGAGGAATATACACACCACGATCCCACATGAAGTAAATCTACATCACAATAACATTGAACAAATCAGCAGCACATTCCCATTGAATAAATCAGCACCACATTCCCTTGGAATAAATCAGTACCACAATCCCATGGAATAAAGCAGCACCACATTCCCATGGAATAAAGCAGCACCACATTCCCATGGAATAAATCAGGAGCACATTCCCATGGAATAAAGCAGCACCACATTCCCATGGAATAAAGCAGCACCACCACATTCCCATGGAATAAAGCAGAACCACATTCCCATGGAATACATCACCACAACCTAGCTGATTAATCAATGATCATTGGAACACATTACATGCCTTACTTAATCTTGCCTGTCCGCTTGAATAGCACTGGGACTATCATTAACTGACATCACAGCAGTTATACTGCCCTCTCACAAATAAATGCTAGTACCTAAATCAAACAGATATTATGTCGATCGAGTAACACAGGCTTGTACTAAAGGACTTCAATAAACCCCTATTTCCAATCAGTATTCGAATAATTACTGTTAGAACGAGAAATAAACAAAAAGCCTTCGTCCTAGTTTCACGCCTAGTATCGATCGAGCACATTACATTAATATTCATGAGTCAGTGTACTAACAGCACAGATAGTGGTACTGATAATCGCGTAATACTATTAATCAAGACAAGAAAAGAAGTAATGATTAGAGCTTGAACATGTACGGCACTCAGCCATGATATTGTCGGGTGTGGGAACGCTCCATCAAGACAAATCTGGTCTGGAAATGCATGTCTGGTCGGGCGAAAGAAGTGATTGCAAATGACTGCAAAATGGCTGGCGTGTGCATTGCCGAAAATACTTCCTAAGCATGCAGACGTTGCCTTTATTGAAGAAAATCACTTTCTCCGTGGTTCATGGGTTCTAACCACGAGAAACCCATGTAGGTTCAGTTCATAGATTACCGGGTGCATAACGCTAACCCGGAGTATCAACAACTAGAAAAAAAAAACATTCTAGTACAGTGGTTCTCAACCGGTGGGGAATTCCCCCCTCCCCGGGGGGAATTTTAGAGTTTCATGGGGGGGGGGGGGGGGGGATTAAGAAGATTATTTCAAGATCGCGATAATACAAGAACCGATTACTTGATATTGTTTTTCCCTTCATACTTTACGGTTCTGTACGTCTCACCCTTCTAAAATTCATTGTATGAAGAATGTAGACCCACAAAACACGTTTTATGTGGACGTCTAGACTTGTTTTAGTATGTGCTATTAAATTTAGCTTCCATTATTACGTATACTGTGTAAAAGAGGGGATTTTTAGGTAGGAAATACGAAAGGGGGGAATGACGTTCTGAAAATATGGTGAAGGGGGGCACGGGCCAAATGTTTAGGTAGGTAATACGAAATTGAGTGGGGGGTGGGTAGACGTTCTGAAAATATTGTGAAGGAGGGCACGGGCCAAAAAAAGGTTTAGAACCACTGTTCTAGTAGCTATGGTTTTAGACGGCTTTCCCGGGGTTAAAAATAACCAGAGACCCCGATAACTCAGCTAAGCCCCGCCTACGAGGAGTTCCTTTCCGCGACGACACGCCTATTTGGGGGTTTCGAGACACTCCTTCAATTGTCTGGGTACCCACCTTGAGCAAACTTTTTAAAATTTCAATCGATCATGCATTGTGCTGTATGCTTAACCATGTGCGCACCCTATGCACCGCTTTACGGAACAAGCATTTGTCAGCATAAACATAAAGCATTTCCTTATGTATATCCTTTGCAGGCAGACCTTTTGCCCACAAAAGAAACGCACAACAGCACGTTGCTCATTGGTTGTATATAATGGGGCTTTTAGATCTAGCGGAGGGGTTAGCACATTCGAGAAGGCGGTGGTAGCGGCGGGGTGCCAAAACGACGCCCCCAGGATCCACGACGAACCCTAGGGGCACCCTGTATACATCGGGGGTACCACACGCGCACACAGCCCCGGGGCCCAGCCCCCCAGGGCCCCGGGGCGCACACACACATGCACGCACATCCACACATACATCCACATGCACCCACACATACATACGCACGCACACATACACGTGCACATACATACACATACACGCATACACACGCACACACACAGGCACATACATACGCACGCACACACGCACGCACACGCACGCACATACATACGCACGCACACATACACACGCCCGCGCGAACATGCATCCGCACGCACGCACACATACACACGCACGTACACATACGCACGCACACATACAACGCATTCACGCACGCACGCGCGTACACACAGCCCCGGGGCGCGCCCGAGAAACTGAGCACCGTCTCAACCGTCTCAAGCTTTATACTTCCGCATTCCCCGCATGCCGAAGTCACAAACGTGTGTCTTCGGAATGTGAACATTTTTACTAGCTTTACACTCGCCACTTCCGCATCTCTCCCGCCAACTAAATACACTGGCCACTTTCGCACCTCTCCCACACACACGCGTTGACAGGAAAACAACACTTGAGAAAACCACTTGTGGCGTGCCGCCGATTTAGAATATATCATCTTTGGGTATACTGTGATGCGTACCGCGAAGAACAAGTGTAAGTGGCTTCGGCTATATTCCACAGAACTCTGTGAGCGTAGCTGTATGAGGGAGTACTGCAGGGCACATGCAGTTCAGGTGCGGAATAGGACATGCACCAAGCCCTGCCAAGGCTGTGGGAGGGGAGTCACAAACTATCTAACACTATGTAGGGAGTGTGGTTATAACGCCGCCAATCGACGAATGTGGTACCTTGAAAAGGTGAAGCCCTTTAACGTAGAGTTTTGACGTTTGACCAAGATCACAGTATTTTTGAATTTCAATTAGAGGACATTGAACTATATGTTGTACATATACACTCACCTGCTAGACGGGCGAAGTTGTATATTTAGCCATGCCTACACTCAGACAACTACAACAGCAAGCACGTGACTATGGGATGCCATACAGCCGGTGGAACAAAGCCACCCTCATCAGAGAACTTGCCCATGCGCGCGATTTTGTTCATTCGGAACTGCTCAAGCGAGCGGCCGAGCGGTACCCAGCGCTGCAAGGGCAGGTCCAAGACGAGGCCCAACGCACTCAGGAGTGGGAACGGCTTGAAGCCGAGGACCACCGCACCCCTACAGCTCGCACACAGGTCCCCACGAGGGCTAGCCGCTGAGCCACCGTGTCGCGAGCCAGTCATCGAGCGCCCCATCCTGCCCCGCGAGCCAGCCGCTGAGCGCCCCATCCCAAAGCCACGCACATCCATCCTGCGCCGCGAGTCAGCCGCCGAGCGCCCCATCTCAAAACCACGCACAATCTTCTTGCGCCGCGAGCCAGCCGCCGAGCAAGCTGCCGAGCGCCCCATCCCACACACCCCCATCCTGCGCCGTGAGCCAGCCGCCGAGCGCCCCATCCCAAAGCCACGCACATCCCACCACGAGCCAGCCGCCGAGCGCCGTGAGCCAACCGCCAAGCCAGTACCGCTTGACTTGGGTTATGTAGGCCCGAACGAGCCGCTGGAATATAGGGTCCGGCGAGAGGAAGCTTGGGGTTTGATAGACTACCAGGCAACTGTGGCCGAAGGGGGCATATATCCAGACGCTACAACATTCCTCAACCTTATGTTCCCACTCACCAAGGCACTAATAGAGAAAGCGTTGGAGAGGTATGGCAGCGTCAAAATGTATATATGTCTACATGCAAAGTATTGGGACAAAGACAGTAAAACAGGCCAGATTATTTATGCGGAAGCCTACCACGGCAGCAGGAACTATGAGGTATTACATGTTGATGATATTGATGAGGGACTGGAGCTGGCCAAAGTCAAGATACTCCACGACATTGAACTATTCAAGGCAAGTGGGTCAGGATGGAAGTTTAAGAATTGCCTACAGCTAGACCTCCGCCTCTCACGATATCAACCATTCCGCGGCAATAGTTACTTTGCAACGCCCAAGGTAATCCCACCACGAAGTGTTGTAAATGTGAAGAACGAGGACAACCGCTGCTTTGAGTGGGCCATTCTCTCAGCCCTCTACCCAGCACCCAACAACGTAGACAAACTGTACCATTATAGAAGCCACCTAGGTGGGCTAAACTTCGAAGGAATTGAGTTCCCTGTACAGCTGGCCAGCATTGCTAAATTTGAGAACCAAAATCCCACCATAACCATCAACATCTTCGGGTGGGAGGAGGGGCCGGTGGTACTCCGGAAATCTACCCACAGGCAGAACCAGATCAACCTCCTACTCCTGAGTAGGGGTGACACCAATCACTACGTCTGGATCAATGACACGGGGCGGCTGCTCTACAGAGACAGCAAACACAAGGGTAAGAAGTATCCATGCTTCAACTGCCTCCATGTATACTCCACCCAGGACCTCTTGACCCAACATGAGCCACTCTGTCAAGGCATCAACACAGCATGTCAAGTGAATGTTATGCCAGAGGAGGGAAAGAACATCATTAAATTCAAATCATACCAGAGACAGACGCGGGTGCCATACATCATATACGCAGACTTCGAGACGCTGAATGTTCCTGTACAAGGTGCAGCGATGGACCCAAGCCAAAGCAACACACGACAGCTAGCCGAACAACCTGCATGTGGTTTCAGCTACATCGTTGTACGTTCTGACGGCCACACCACAGACCCAGTGATTTAACGGGGAGAGGACGCCACCAGTAAATTTCACCAGTATATGCGGCGAGAGTGGGCCACCATCCGCAACAGTCTACAACTGACCAGCCCTAATGAGGATGGGTGAGAAAGACTTCGAAGACTTCGCCACAGCCACCATCTGCCACATCTGTGATGAGCCATTGGGGAAGGACAAGGTGAGAGACCACTGCCACATTACCGGTAGATACCGAGGAGCAGCCCACAACAGCCTGCAATCTATCATGGCGCATCTCCAAAAACAAGCTGAGGATACCAGTAGTCTTCCACAATCTGAGAGGGTACGACTCTCACCTCATTATACAGGCAGCGGGTAAGATGGATTGGGGAAAGAGAACCGTGTACAAGAAGAAGAATGGTAAGTGGACAACAGAAGAGGTGGATGGAGCAAAGATCACCTGCATACCGAACAACATAGGACAGCTGCAGTTCATCGACAGTCTCCAATTTCTGAACAGCTCCCTAGACACCCTGGTTGGAATTTAAGTGAGCTGGCACCATTCTGTTGTAGCAAGCCAGTTGTTATAGAGCACCTCGAACAAGAAGGAGATGTAATCAAAAGTGGAAGATGTAAGGCATGCACAGCCATCACCCAGAAGTAAGTGCACCCCCTGGTCAATAGTGGAGGGTAAGTTCAAGGCAACCATAAAACATGGCGGCTCACATCTCCTCCTCCGCAAGGGTGTATACCCCTATGAGTACATGGATAGTACCGAGCAGGTTCGCAGAAGACCACCTACCACCCAAAGAAGCCTTCTACAGCAAGCTCACTCGGGAAGGAATCAGCGACGCTGACTACGCCCACGCCCAGAAAGTGTGGCAGGAGTTCGGCTGCAAAACACTCGGAGACTACCACGACTTGTACCTGAAAACAGACGTCCTCCTGCTGGCTGATGTCTTCCAAGCATTCTGATGACACCTGTATGCGAGAGTATAGGCTCGACCCGCCCCACTACATCAGTGTGCCTGGTCTAGCTTGGGACGCACTCCTAAAAAAGATGAAGGTACAACTCAAGCTCCTGACCGACCCGGATATGCACCTTCAAGAATGGCCTCCGAGGGGGTGTAGCCATGGTCTCGAAGCGGTATGCGAAGGCCAACAATCCCATGACTCCAGACTATAACCCCCAAAACCCAAAATCATGGATCATGTATCTCGATGCGAATAATCTGTACGGTTGGGCGATGATGCACTACCTCCCCACCAGCGGATTCCAATGGGCCAGCCCAACCCTCGAGGAGGCACTGAGCACACCAGTTGATGCGCCTGAGGGCTGACTCGTTGAGGTAGATATGAAATACCCGAAGCACATGCATGAAGCCCACAGCGATTATCCACTAGCACCAGAAACGATGTCCACCCCAAAGTGGTAGTTGATTGACTATCAGCATAAGCTCCTGAACGAACTGGGGGGTAAGTTCACGGAGCAAATAAAGCTAGTCCCCAACCTCCGCAACAAGGAGCGGTACATCGTTCACTACCGCAACCTCAAGCTCTATCACACCCTAGGCCTACAGGTCACCAAGATCCACAGAGCCATTAAGTTCAATCAATCTCCGTGGATGAAGCCATACATAGAAATGAACACAGCCCTGCGTGCCCAGGCCAAGTCGAAATTTGAGAAGGACTTCTTCAAACTGATGAACAACGCAGTCTTTGGGAAGAGCATAAAGAACGTCCGCAAACGTATCAGAGTCGACCTTGCCCGGGCCTCAGAGACCGACCGACTCAGACGATTGATAGCCAGCCCCAACTTCGAATCACGCACCCTCTTTGGTGGTGGACTGATTGCTGTGCACAGCATCAAGACCAGAGTCCTGCTGAACAAACCAGTCTATTGTGGGCAGGCCATCCTAGACTTGTCCAAGCACCTCATGTATAGTTTCTGGTACAACAAGCTCAAACCACAATACGGTGATAGACTCGAGCTTTGTTATACGGACACCGACTCACTACTGTTCCAGGTGGAGACTGACGATGTGTACGCCGACATGAAAGCCCACCCTGGCTGGTATAACTTCTCGGACTACCCACGAGACCACCCCAACCATTCAACAGTAAACAAAAAGGTGGTTGGCAAATTCAAAGACGAAAGCTGCAGCCGGCCCATAGCCGAGTTCATAGGCCTTAGACCAAAGATGTACTCAATTCTAGAAGCCACCAACATCAAGAAAGCCAAAGGCGTCTCCAGAGTAGTTGTGAAAAAGGACCTCAGACACTGAATTGTATAAGGACAGCCTGTTTGGCCGGCAAGAATACAAGCACACACAGATCGCCATACGGAGCAAGGGTCACCAGATAGGGGTCTATGAAATGAATAAACCATCCCTGCAGCCCCATAGGACACGAAAAAATGGATTTGCGCTGATGGTGTTACCACAAGAGCCTATGGACATATCACCACGGAGCGTGAAATAGAGCACATGTTCATCAAGCTCTTTGGTCTAGAATCCGGCTAGGGGGTAGCTGTGTGTCAGGAGGCACAACGAGCAGTTCCTCGCGCACAAATCCACGAGCTGGCCCATCCAGCAGATAATAAAGAGTGGGCTGACTCTCTTGTTGGGTGATATGGTGAATCCCATGTACTGTTAATGACCACGAAGGATCAGTCGCCCGGCGCCGGCTACCTTCAAGCTCATGCTCCCCAGGCAAGCTTGCATACATATACCGAACTATCGCATCAGACGGAATCACAGGCTCCTTGAGACCGATAGTACGGTGAGCTGGAGCGGCCGGCGTATGGGATACAGAAGTGTCCTTAATGGCATCAACCGGCTTCCGACCCGTCAAACGAGTCACCTCACCGTTAAGCGCCGCGACCACCTAAGGAAGAGCCTGAACCCATTCAGCGGAACGTTCAGAGGACCCACGAGCTGCTAGTAGCAACTCTTGGGCGTACTGGGCACCGAACAGTCTCTCTGCCAGAGTGCAATTGAACCTCTCAACGATCGCCTGCTGCCGGTGATTCCCAGCTTCTCCACGCCAGTATCTGTGTCTTATGCTTCGCTGCCAGCTGGCTCACAGGAACCCATAAACTCACGGCCTCGGGTCAATCTGCAGAAGCTGTGGCCATTTGAGTGACCCGCGTTTGTAAATTCGCTCAAGGGCCAAAGCCACCCCTTCACTGCTCTTGTCTGTCAAAGCCTCTGCTTCCTTAAACCGTGAGGCAACATCCACAACCGTCAAGGCATACTTAAATGTCTTACGACCAACCCGGTCATGTGGTAGGTAGAGCAAGTCAGCCTGATGGACGGCATTCGGTCTATCTTCATCAATAGATGGCCGCGGAATAGTAACGAGGAGTGGGTAAATAGATCTGAAAAATAGCTTGCTTCATTGAGCCAGTCTCGGGCAACATCCTCCGAAACATTAGCTGCAGCAGCGAGCTTCTTAATGGCCGCCAAGCCTTTCCAATAGCCCTTAGGGCTGTAGTAGATATCCTCCAGATCCTTTCATTTTGTTACTGGGTAGCAGCAGTCAATCTCTAAAGCAACTTATAAGCAACAATACTCGTCGCTGCCAGCCCAAGGACGATGAAAGTGGTCTCGCGGTCTTTCTGCGGCTCGGATGGCACATAGAAATCCTGACAGGCGAGGTTCAGGCTCGAGGGGCTCTACACGTTTGCCGGAGATCAGGCTGTATTCCCGCATGGCCTGGTCGACATCCTGGAAAGAGTGAACAGGCGTGGCCTTCGCGCTGTAGCTCATCGTTGAGCCAGTCCAGCCGCGCAGTTCTCTTTCTCGTCCACTCAGCCTGGGCATGCCTGTAGCCGCTCGACAGCCTCATCGTGCCGCCTCATTTCTTCATGGGCGTCTGCATGCCCTAGCTTGGAAAAGAAGGTAGTTGCCCCCCGTAAACGCGAGGGCATTGACAACAGCGCCCCCTATCATCATTGCGAACAGAGGCCATAGCTAGCGGGGTTGATACTGTAAGGGCTTATGCAATATATCAGCGGGGATCAAGCCCTCTTTGATAAGTAAATCTCGGAGTGCTAAGGCGATAGACGTGTCTAAAACCATCATCCCAATGTGTTACATATCAGCGTCTAGCTTGGGCAAGGTTGCACTTTGAAAATCACCTTGGTCAGTTTTGCGGTGCCTACCGTAAGCGCAGCCACCACAGCACCGTGTTAAACGGCGTTAACAATAGCTCTCCCATCAACACTTGCCATTATTCCATATAAATGGAATCTCTATTCTTTAATATGTTAGTATCCGGTCGCTTGGAGGGCGCAGGTGGGGCAGGTGCTTTAGTCCGCCAGCATTTTCTGCCTAATTACATCCGACGACTACGACAACAGCCAGCCACTCCGATAATCCAGGGAGTCCAGCCGCGGTAATCAACGGGCACCATTGGAAACAGCGGTGGTCGGGGCCTGCTCATGCTCCGGGGCTAACTTTCGTTTCTTCTCACGAACAGCCTGCTGCAGAGCTAGAGACAACCTCTCTGCTTCACTGACTCTTTCGAGCAGCAGCTCCTCTCTTACCAGCCGCAACTTTTCTGGGGTCCTTCGTCAACTAGTTTCTCCGTCTCCTGTGGAGCAATTTCGGGGGTCTCCTCCTCCATCCTTGTTCTTGCTTAGGACAGATATGTCCAAAATGGCAGTGCCTAAAATGTTGCATAGAGCGACAGTTGCAGGTGGCTAAGCACATGCTGAACTTATGGTAGAGTTCACATGTAACTGTGTTTAGCGCATGCCCTAGTAAACGGGTCGGCCTCCAGGTCTGTCACCAAAGCTTGATTATCAGCAATGGGGAGGAACATACTTGCCACTTGTGCGTACATCTGTAGCATAGCCGTGCCCAGGGTCTTTGTTATTGCCGCTCCAAGCCTCGCCTCGTGCCTCGCATATAGCATCTCAATTTCTTGATCAGGCAAGGCCTCAACCTGTTCCACTGTAAGTTTGGAGTACTTACTTCCTATATATTGCCCGGCACGTCCCTCAGCCGCAAGTGCTGCCAGCCTTTCACGATGCAACGCATGTCTGGACTGGCGTTGTGGCAGGTGGTGTTGCATGTCCGGACTGTGGTGTTGTTGTAGGTGTTGCATCCGGAGCAGACTCTGCTGGCTTTGCCTCTTCACGTAACAGCTGGTCGAGTATGGTGTTACAATCCATCACAGCGTTTGCAAATACCCAATGTCTAACTCTAATATAGGAATGCACAGCCCATCCAAGCACACAACATGTGCATATCAGTTGTAATACAACTAAGGCTGTTACGGAGTAACAAAGCACTGCTTCATACATGCTTAAGTGGTGCTTAGCTGATGCTTAACATATGCTTAGCTAATGCTTAACATATGCTTAACATATGCTTAGTATCTAACAAACCTCACCCGCTTTGAGCACTTTATAAGAAAATGGGAACTTGGTCCTCAGTACCAGCTTTGAGAACTCATTAGCTTCGAGTTGCTTTCGCACCCCATCACGTTCCTCCTGAGAATGTATGGCGTAGTTATCGTCCAGGCAGGTCTTCAAAGCTATCCTTATCCTTGGAATGGAAGAGCGCCACCCACTGTGTCTGCGCCCTGAGGCCTTTCGCAATAGCGTTGTACTTCTGGGTTTGAACCCACAGACTTTGCTGGGCATGTCGCCCGCTAAAAGCTAGATAAGTCAACATAGTCCTGCTTCTGCGCAATAGCGTCCTCTGCGCTGCAGTCATCAATGATGTATAACCTCGGTGTCCCCTGAAACATTTTATAGAACGGCCTCTAGCCATTTGAGCAGCCGGTCACCGGGGTCAAATATGAAGACCTCGGGATCTGACCACACCCACGGCCTGGGCCCGGTATGTTTCATTATATTGTACCGAAGGACACGCAATTACAATATGCTCGAAAACAGCCCCTGTACGGGCCTTCCAGGAGGTTGAGAATGAATTCTGTTTTACCATACGATGTGGGACCCGTGATGATGGCCGAGTGTGGCTTAAGTGGGAACTCCATTAATAAACAGCACTAACGAATCTCCCGGTGTCGATGTTTCAGCTGTCCGTCCATAACCAAATAAACGTAGCAGTACAGTGGCCCCGCCGGTTCGGCCTCTTTCGTGATCTGGAGAGTGATGCCCTCAGAGCCGTTCTCTACACGCCGGCCGCTGCCGTGAAGATGGTCATTCGTCGGAGGTCCGGAAGTCCAGCCACAAGCAGAATTTTGTCGTCAAGTACTCGCCTAGACTGACATCGAACAATCCTAGCTCTTTGGCGACTGCGCTTGTCTCAGGGTGCCTTTTGAGGCCACCAGCGAAGAATTTCCTCGCTTCGTCCCAGAGCTGGTGTGGTGCTAAGCCTGTGCGCAAATAGCTGATTGGCATTGTCCTTCTACGATGACTTCAACTTTGGTGATCTGTGGGTTGTAAAACAACTCTGGTTGGCGTGCAAAATCCTTTGTGGTTGGCGGCATCTTCCCATAATAGGAGAATACCTTTCAAGACTTACAGGTGCATGTTCAGATTGATGTTCCATATCGAGTCCTCCTTTTTCTGAGGGATCCGTCTATGTCGTAGGACCCGCTCGTATAACACCATCATACGGCTCTCATACATGCTCCGAATTAGCCGGGCCAACGTGGGTTCAGTGACTACTTCGTACTCGAGACAGATGATTTCTAGGGAGTATGAGGAGTTGCCGGCATCTTTACCAGTTGCGCGAATCACACGGGAAGCGTCGTTAAAGGTAAACTCAATCTCCAGCCGATCACTAAGAGCAGATTGGTAGAAGGGCGCATGCGTTTCAAGCAGCTCAAAGTCTAGTGGTATGTAGTACCTGTTTTTGAAGGCCTTAGCGATGGCCACTGTCTCTCGCATTGGCGGCGGGCACAACAATAGCATCCGCTGCACCAACTACGCGCCTTGGTCACATTCATGCCGGTGCTTGTATCGATGCCTTGATACACAGCAGCTTGCCCGCTCCGATCGGCTCTTCCAAAGATCCAGATAGACTGTTGTAGACGTCACTGTCCACAAGAGAGAAGACTTCATTGCCTGAGAGCCTAACGGTCAGCTTTTGAACCAGCGCTCGGCTGAGGTTCTGGACCACCAAACCGGTTGACATCAGGGGAGCTGAGGTCAGACACTGAATGCCAGCCGCACTGACCCAGGCACGGATAACATCATGTGCACCGAGATTGGGAAAACGAACTAGTAACTGCTGCTTCAGGACCAATCGTAGAAGGATTGTTGGTCACGATGATCGTTTGCCGCAATCCTTTCACACCGAGCGGCTCCCGGAGACGGCGGTAAGGGTTAAGCTTACGACCATATGCACTTGAAGACATGGCTAGTTGTTTATTGTTGTTGCTTTGTAGCAATATCTAATATGGATAGAGTTGAGCTTGACCGATTTTGGTGGCGAAGAGGGGCCGCCTGAAACAGGCGAGGAAGATACAAGCTTCATCGATGACTTTGATATCGACAAGCCCCACACTGTTAATGTCGAGTGGCCATCAGAGGGGGAGCCGTCAGAGGGGGAGCCGTCACAGGGGGAGACGGTCACATGGGAAGCCGTCACAGGGGAAGCCCAACTTACAAGTGGAGCTAGAAAACAGCACCATTGATGACTATTTTAACAGGGTGCAGGAGCTGTGGGGAATCACACTATAACAGGCAAAGATTATACAAAAATTAGGTTGGGTAGCAAGAATGCGCTCTATGTTGGGCACGAAAGGATTACAAACTTTAGCTTTGAGTGGCCTCAGAACGAGTACCAGAGAGGCATTGGGGTTTGGGAGAAAAATACCGCCAAAGGCTGTCACCATCCTCAAGCAGACTGATAGTGATCTGGCTCAGGAAGAAGCTGCTCTAGGTGGTGCAGATATCCAGGATGTCCCACAAATAGCTTCAAATATTGGCAATATCTTAGAACGGGCCTATGTCAAGTCCAGAAGTGCAGCGTGTTTTAGAAACCTCACACGTAGACCAGTACCTGGGGCGAAAGGCCTACCTCCAGTGAGAGAACTCTGGGGGATCATGGCGCTTGACAAAGCGGTGTGACACGATTAAAGGTAAGCTCACAAACTATCCTCGTTATTCTCGACCAGCAAGATAAAGAGATCGCCGGCGGAAAATGGTGATAGTACCCAATGAGGAGAGTAGGGACTTTTCAAGAGCAAAAGATTGCCGATATTGAAGAAGCTAAGAAGAGGCTTTTAATAGAAGTCGCTGAGTTACACGAAGACTTGCGCACCCAATTCAGTCGGATCCGTGAAACCATTCATCGGGTGGTCAATGAAGACACCACACTGGGTGAGAGGCTGCGGACTCTGTTCCAAGAGCAGGGCATCACCACAGCGAGCATTCTCACAGAAGCTCGGCCTCTTATTTCCCACATCACCTAGCCATTACGGTGGTGGTGGTGCACCCCCTACACCAAGCCTGGCCCTACCCACCGCCTGGCCCGCCACTAGCCCACTACCTGGCCCACACCCATCCACCACCTGGGCGCCACTGGCACTGGGGTTAAGAAAGGATGCGACAGACACTGAAAGACCTAGCG